>CM029485.1:12508853-12725045 GCA_017140395.1 Eucalyptus lansdowneana
AGACTTTAGTGCTAAAATGATCATTGCATGAGATATTCGTAGTGCAAGCTCATTGGCTCAAGCTTAAACTTCCAAGGCTTCATGTTCCTGATATAGCTAGTATAAGTACCTAAAGGGGGTGAATAGGTATATAAAAGATTTTTCTCGATAATTGCACAATACTAGACAGTTGATAGATTTGAGACAAACAATAATCAAAGTAAGACTGAGAGAAGGGAAGAGAGAATTGAACACGTGGTTTATAGTGGTTTGGCTTATTTCAAGCCTACGTCCACTCTTCTGCACTGATAGCCTATTGGCTGGATTCCACTATGAACAAAGAGATGTTACAGCGTTGTTCTTCCTTGATTTCTCGGTGTAGATGATCTACCACACTCGCTCAAGGTCTCACTAAGTATAGACACTCTTTGTGTATACAATTTCGCTCAAAATGTATCGACTAATAATCAAGGTACTTCAGACTCCGAAATTTCTCTATCGATCATGCACTAAAGCAACTAGAACATATTCCTTTTATACTCCTTTATGCCATCATACCCGTTGGCACTTACCAAAGGAATTCCTCCAATCTACCCGTTGGACGGAATCAATCAAGAAGATCATTCGAGCTATTAAAGGAATCTGACGATAGCCCATCAATCATGTTCGCTCATACAATCAGGATCTTGGTTTCCAAGAATAGAACCTTCCAAGAATATTTCGTCGACCATCGGATCTTTAAACGATCTTGATAACGAATAAAAAAATCCGTTATATTTATCCAGCCAAGAGATCTTCTCAAGAAGATAGGACTAAATCCTCAACCAAATACTTCGGCTCTGGATTGCCTTCGTCACTGGATTAGAAAAACTGTCAATGAGAATAGTCTTGAGTCTTGAGTCTTGAGTGCTGAGTCTGGTGATCTGAAAGTCTTTAGACTCTAAACAGAAGGTCTGCAATTATCCAGACTAGACTGATAGAAACGTTTTGTCAGCTTCAAAATATTCTGGAAAGATTTCTCCAACAATCTCCCCCTTTTTGATGGTGACAAAACTTTCCTGTAGATTTGAACAACTTTGACTTGCAAAACATTACTCAAGCAATATGGCTATCTCATAAAGATTAATAAATCAACCAGACTCTGCATCCATAGAAAATCGATTAGTCTTTCATGAGTAAGACCATACAGCAACACTTGATATAAATGTAAACATTCAAGCATCAAAATCCACACTCAAGTCAGTCAATTTCAAGTTCACACCCAAGTTATACTAAAAAACAACCATTCAAACACACAAAAAAAATTTAAAGTCAAAGTTTAAAGAGTTCAAATTGCAATTCTCCCCCTTTTTGTCATCATTAAAAAGGTGAGAAAAGAGTCAAGTCTGCTTGGGAATGCGCACAATTTGGAAATCTCCCATCGACTGTATGATGCCTTCCAGCCTCTTCAAGTCTTCCCGTAGATGAGCCACCTCTTCTCCTTTGGCATTGGCTTGAATTTGAAGAGCGAGGTCTTTCATTTGATCCGCCATGGTAACAGAAGATGCTTGTCCAGCATTCTTCATGACTTGAAGTTCACAGTCCAGAGCATAGATTTGACCCTGCATTTCCAGAAGAACATCAAGGATACGACGAAAATCTGCTATATTGTCCGTCTGTGTGCTCGCATTTGCTCTCTCGGATGGAGTGAAAGCAGACGATGGAACTTCGGTGTAATCTTGCAGATTTGGTGTTGACGTATCATGTCCTTCCTCAGGCATTTGAGAAGCCTGAAAATCTTCTGGATTTGCTGGTGAGCGACTCACACCTTCATTGTTGACAGCATGAGGTGTATTCCTTCCTTGCTCGCCATCTCCCCCCGTCTCTAGGACCTCAAATGGGGAAGAGTGATGGTCATGCTCTTCAGCATCTTGATTCCCTTTCTCTCTGGTTTCATCTACAGACTTTTCTTTCACTGCTTCTCCTTCTTTTTCAGCTTCTTTCTCTTTCTCTTGTTGCTTCTCTGCTTCTCTGTTCTTTGCTTGCTCCTCTTCTTCTCTCTGTTCTTTTTCCTCTGCTTCTGTTCCTTTCTTCTGTTGTTCTGTTGATTTAGGTACAGAACGTCTGGTCCTTTTCAATGCAGGGATAATGAGATCTTCCTCTTCATCTTCATCCTCCAAGATAAGAGTTCTTTTCTTTTTGGATGGAGCACCCATGGGCTCCTTCCCTTTTCTCTTTGATGCAGAAGATACTGGAGTCTTCACTCTGAACTTCTCCATTGCCTTGGCAAGCTCTTTTAGACGCATTTTTGTCAGCATTTTCAAACCCACCACCATTTTGTCGCATGGTCGAACACAAAGAGTATGTGGAGGTTCAATGTTCAAGTGTCTAAAGATCTTGGTCACAAGACCTGGGTAAGGCAATTGGCCCTTGTCCTTCACCATTGCTCTGTACATGTGAAAGAGAATGATGTGAGGGAGAGAGAACTTCTTCCCTGTATTGATCGCGTACATCAATTTCGCCTCGGAGTTAGACACGTCAGTCTTGGATGTAGACTTTGGCTTGATACAGTTGATCACAATTTTGTGAAGCAAGATGTTGATGGCACGCATTCTTGAGTAGGTAATTCTTCCCTCTGTATCCCTGTCTTTGACAAGCTCCAATGAGGCACGAGCAATCGAAACTTTGATCGGTTGATAGCGTCCTCTTTCAACTCCAATTATATCTGCCAACATGTCCACATCTACCACATAGTCTTGGTCTCGAACACTGAAGGATATTCTATTCGCATCTAAAAAGCTAAGATTCGAATAGAAGTATACTGTCAATTGCGCATAACCGTCTGTGGTATCGGAGCAAAATTGCTCAAGTTGAAGCAGATTGAACTTCTCCCTTAAGTTCACATTAATGGCATCCAAGAAATTGAAATCAACACTCCTAGGGTTTATCACCCCTCGTTTTCAACAGTCTGAAGAACAGATTCTCCCCTGTTCCTTCGATTTAAACAAATCCATCCTTTTTCCCTTCACCTTCGCAGAACACCCATTCTAGGTTGAAATTCACGAACATTTTATCATCATCGTTCCGTCAGTCGGATTCGATCCGATACATGAGGGTCACGTGGAATGTTCGCAAGTGCTTCCTCAGCCTTTCCTTTGGGAGCAATTCCCAAATCCTCCATTCGTCACAAAAAGATATACTCATTCCCATAATTCTTATCTTTAAGGAAATCATCTACATAGTTCAGCGGAGTCCCAATGCTCTTCATCGCACAATAGAGCTTGTAAATAAAAGAGGGTTTTTGGACTCTTACAGGGTCTGCGTCCTCGATTATTTTTTCCTCCGGTTGTTGACCCGCACCTTGTGGGGTAAATGGTGTTGAGTGACGTGGTGGAGAGTGAATCGGGCTATGTTGCTGACTCGGTAAATCTTCCTCTTCGGTGAAATCGAAATGGGTAGGCCCTGTTGGAGAAATCTTTCCAGAATATTTTGAAGCTGACAAAACGTTTCTATCAGTCTAAGTCTGGATGTTCGGAGACCGACAGTTTAAAGTCTGAAGACTTTGTATTCTCAAGACTCAAGACTTAAGAATCAAGACTCAAGACTTAAGTCTATTCTCACCGATTGCTCTTTCTAATCCGTGTGACGAAGGAAATCCAAAGCCGAAGTATATGGTTAAGGATTCGATCCTATCCTCGAAAAGATTCTTTGGTTGGATAAATATTTCGATTCTTTGATTCTTATCTAAGATCGATTGAAGATCCGATGGTCGACGAAATATTCTTGGAATGTTCTATTCTTGGAAACCAAGATCCTGATTGTATGGGCGAACAGGATTGATGGGCTATCATCAGATTCCTTAAATAGCTCGGATGATCTTCTTGATTGATTCCGTCCAACGGGTAGATTGGAGGAATTCCTTTGGTAAGTGCCAACGGCTATGATGGCATAAAGGAGTATAAAAGGAAGACATTCTAGTTGTTTTAAGTGTGTGATTGATAGAAAAATTCAAGAGTCTGAAGAACCTTGATTGTTAGTCGATACAGTTCGAGCGAAATTGTATACACAGAGTGTTTATACTTGGTGACACCTTGAGCGAGTGTGGTAGATCATCTACACCTAGAAATCAAGGAAGATCAACACCGTAACATCTCTTTGATCATAGTGGAATCCAGCCAATTGGCCCGTCTGCGAAAGAGTGGACGTAGGCTTGAATCAAGCCGAACCACTATAAACCGCGTGTTCTATTCTCTCTTTCCTTACTCGGTCTTGCGATTGAATTTTTAACTGTTTTAAATCCTCTAACCGTTTAAATATTGTGCAATCTTCAAGAAATTTTTTATATACCTATTCACCCCCTCTAGGTTCTCGTACTAGCTATATCAATTGGTATCGAGCTCGTGTTCTTACTTTATTTGAAGTGTTTTACTTCGAGTAAAAGATCCATGGCTAGTATGCTAGCACCGGGTCTGGTGGAAGGGCAAAGCAATACTGAGACCACCCTACTTTGATGGAAAAGATTACAACATCTGGAAAAACAAGATGAAAGCTTTTCTACGGTCAAAGGATCCTCTGGAATGGGATGTGGTGGAAAAAGGAATCACTCCTACTGCTGCATCAGTATCTGAAAGAGGGAAAGAAACTGTCGAAGCCAGCGGAATGTCTCAAGAAGAGATAAACAAGAGACAAGCACTCGATGCTAAAGCAATTTATTCTTTATATTGTGCTTTGTCACCAACTGAATATAACATAATATCTTCTTGTGTTACAGCAAAAGAAGTCTCGGGACAGACATTACATATCACTTATGAAGGGACAGACCGAGTGAAGGAGACCGTAATTAACATTCTCCTTGGTCAATATGAAGCCTTCAAAATGAAACCAGGAGAATCTATAACCGACATGTTTAGTCGTTTTGAGATATTGTCAATGGTCTTGAGAACCAAGGACAAAAAATTTCTGATCCCATGAAGGTGAACAAGCTTCATGTGGACTCTCCAAGGATTGGAATCATATAAAGACTTCAATAAGAGAGACGCAAAGAATTATGCCTCTATCTGTCGACGAGCTAATTGGAACTCTTCAGTCTTATGAAGTGGAACGAATTAATGAGGACGAAGATCCAAGAGGTAAGAAATCTATTGCACTAAAATCAAATGATGACTCGATGATGCGATTCTCAAGATGATATGGATGATGAGGAGCTTGCCCTCATGATAAAAAGATTCGAAAACCGAATAAAAAAGGCGAAGGTTCAACTCAAAGAAACAAAGTTTTCGAGAGACAGCAGACCAAGTCTGTTGATGATGAGGAACCAAACAAAGATGTAGTTTGCTTCGAATGTAAGAAGAAGGGACACATCAGACCCAACTGTCCTCTTCTGAAGAAGAAAAGAGGAAAAGCTGAGAAGTTTCGAAAGGCTCTCAAAGCCGAAACCTGGAGTGATACAGAATGTGAAGAGAGTGATAATGAATATGCCAACATATGCTTGATGGCACATTCGGACTCGATCGTATCTCGGATCGACAGATAAAGTGAATTTGAGGTAAGTGATTTTAAAATCCCTGTCAAAGTGTCTAAATATATTGATGAACTATGTTTCGGTCTTAAGACTTCTCTCAAAAGGATTTCCGAACTTAAAAAGGAAAACTCAGCTCTAAAACAAAAGGAAGTCATTTTAGAAGAAAGAGTTAAAAGTCTAGACCTAAATGTTACTACTCTTAAAGAAAAAGAAGATGATCTTTTGAAAGAAAATGTTTTCTTAAAAACAGACTTATCAAATATTTCAAAAAAGTTTTCGATAGGATCCGAAAAGCTTGAAAAAGTTCTTTCGTTCAAAGACTTTACTTCAATAAGTCTCGGTTTGGGCATGACAAATGGAAACAATTCCCTTGATTGATTTTCCTAAAGTTAAAGAAAGAATTAAGAAAAGACCGTCGAGAGAGGCTTACAAAAATCATTTCAAGAAAGTCTTTGTAAAGTCTATAGGTCGAAATGCTCTAAGATGTTCAAAATGTAACAGTCAAGATCATTTTGAAAAAGAGTGTCCTATGGTTTGGAAGCCTCGTTAAGAAAGTATGGCCTAATAATGCTTATCCTACTAACACCAAAGGACCCAAGAAAATTTGGGTACCAAAGAAAGCTTGAGACTCTCTTTTGAATGCGGGTTTTCAAAAAGAAGGTAAAGTGGTATCTTGACAAAATGGATGCTCAAGACACATGACAGGAGACTCAAATTGCTTCATAAAGGTTATTCAAGTAAATGGTGGAAAAGTTTCATTTGGAGGAAATAGCAAATGAAGCATTGTGGGATTCGAATCAGAAAATAGGAAATCTCACAATAAGCAATGTCTCTCTAGTGGAAGGACTCAACTACAATCTTCTCAAAGATTAGCCAATTGTGTGATACCGGTTTCAAGATATCCTTTCAAGAAGGCATATGTTCGAATTAGTAAAGATTCGACTCGATCTTTCATGGGTCGAAGGCATGGAAACATCTACCTCCTTGATGTAAAACCAAATGAAGCACAATGCCTAATCTCAATTCAAGATGAAGCGAGTCTTATGGCACGTAAAGCTTGGCCATATCAACATGAAGCAATTAGCCAAAATCTCATCAAAAAAGCTTGTTCGAGGACTACCTAAATTGCCATACCAAAGTCTCGATTCAT
Source organism: Eucalyptus lansdowneana (assembly GCA_017140395.1). Taxonomy (NCBI): domain Eukaryota; kingdom Viridiplantae; phylum Streptophyta; class Magnoliopsida; order Myrtales; family Myrtaceae; genus Eucalyptus; species Eucalyptus lansdowneana. The sequence goes on from CM029485.1 coordinate 12,515,483, forward strand.
GCACTCCATGCATTCGGGAAAGCGGTAAGAAATTCATTTAAGTCAATAAATCATGTCTCTACTAATCATGTACTACAGGTTGCTTCATATGGATCTCTTCGGACCAACAAGAACCCGAGCATTGGAGGTAAGAAGTATTGTCTAGTAATTGTAGACGATTACTCTCGCTTTACACGGGTGTATTTTCTTGCAAGTAAGTCGAGACCTTTTCGTACTTTGAGAAGTTTGCTAAAAAGGTTCAAAATGAAAAAGGATGTGTAATCTCAAGTATAAGAACACGAGATCATGGAAGTGAATTTGAAAATCAAGATTTTACGAAATTCGTGATAACCGGTTTTAATCACATGTTTTCCTCTCCGTATACTCCAAAGCAAAATGGAGTTGTGGAAAGAAAGAATAGATCTCTTCAAGAAATGGCTAGAACACTTTTAATTGAAAGTAAAATTTCTTCACGATTTTGGGCTGAAATGGCTAGAACACTTTTAATTGAAAAATTTTTCTTTTCAACAAGCATGCTATATTATAAATAGAGTCTTTCTAAGACCTATTCTAGAGAAAACCCCTATGAATTGTTCAAAGGTAAGAAGCCTATTGTTTCATACTTTCATGTATTTGGTTGCAAATGCTTTATTTTGAAAAAATGCAAATGATCGAGTTGGTAAGTTTGAAGAAAGATCGATGAAGGCATCTTCCTTGGATATTCTACATCAAGCAAAGCCTACGTAGTCTATAACAAGAAAAGCCGGTCCGTGGAGGAATCAATGAATGTCAAATTCCAAGACTCAACGCAAGATGAATCCAAATGGACTCAATATGAAGAGTCTCGAACCCGCTCTAGACCTTCCAATGTCTATAACTCAAGAAGCATCTCGACTCACTGAAGTCCAACATCAAGATACTCATGAAGATTCAAATAAAGAAAGAGATCATCAACCAGGCAAATCAACTAGTAACTCGGAAGCACAAATCCAAATGTCATCCCAAAGATCTCATTATTGGCGAAATCAATGAAGGAATCCGCACCCGATCAAAAAGGCGTGAAGAATCTAGTGTCAGGCTCTCATTTCTGAAATTGAACCAAAAAGCATAGAAGAAGCTTTATCGATGAAAGTTGGATCGAAGCTATGCAAGAAGAACTTAGACAGGTTCAACATCAATGATGTCCGGGAATTGACATCTAAACCAAAAGGTAAAACTGTTATTGGAACCAAATGGGTATTCGGAATAAGATGAATGAAGAAGGAAAAGTCGTATTTAAACAAAGCAAGACTCGTGGCCAAAGGATACACGTAAGAAGAAGGAATAGACTATGACGAGACTTACGCACCGGTAGCAAGGTTAGAAGCTATTCGTCTATTACTTGCGTTTGCTTGTTATAAAAATTTCAGGTTATTCCAAATGGACGTCAAAAGTGCATTCCTAAATGGATTTATCCATGAGGAAGTTTATGTGGAACAACCACAGGTTTGAAGACCCAAAGAAGCGAACTCGGTCTTGGGATCAAAAGGCCCCGTATGGTTTAAAGCAAGCACCTCGAGCTTGGTACGACGGACTAAGTAAGTTTTTATTACGTAATGGTTTTGTCAAAGGTAAAGTAGATACTACTTTGTTTATCAAAAAGGAAAACAAAAGCTTTTTACTTGTTCAAATATATGTAGACGACATTATTTTTGGATCATCTAATGAAAGTCTATGCAAGAAATTTTCTAAGTCTATGCGGGATGAGTTTGAAATGAGTATGATGGGAGAGTTAACATTCTTTCTTGGACTCCAAGTGAAACAAATGAAGGAAGGAACTTTTATTCATCAAGAAAAATATGCGAATGATCTTGTCAAAAGGTTTGGATTGGAGAAGTGCAAAAAGACCGACATACCAATGTCATGTTCTCGAAGATAGACAAGGATGAAGAAGGGAAGAAAGTAGATCAAAAGCTGTACGAGCATGATCGGTTCACTTCTTTATCTTACCGCTTCTAGACCTGATATTTTGTTGAGTGTTTGCATCTCGTGCTAGGTTTCAATCGATCCTAGAGAATCACATCTCATTGCCGTGAAACGTATTATCAAATACGTTGCTTCATCTTCAAGCATCGGTCTTTGGTATCCAAAGAGGGGAGACTTTAATCTTCTAGGATACTCAGATGCAGATCTGGCCGGTTGCGAGTCGATAGGAAGAGCACTTCGAACTTGTCAACTCGCTTGGAAACAGGATGCAGGTCTTGGTTTTCAAGGAAGCAAAGCACGTAGCTCTCTCAACGACGTAAGCGAGTAGTATGTAGCTCTTGGAAGCTGTCACTGGTTCGCAAATTCTATGGATAAAACAACAGCTACAAGACTTTGGCATTGAAGACTCATGCACAAATCGAGATGTGACAACACCAAAGGTGATCAATCTCACCAAAAATCCAATCCTTCATTCAAGAGCAAAGCATATTGAGATTCGACATCACTTCATTAGAGATCATATTCAAAATGGAGAAATCTCGATTCAATTTGTTGATTCAAAGAGTCAACTAGCGGATATATTCACAAAGCCTTTGGAGAAAAATCAATTCGACTTTATCCGTTCAAGACTCAACATTTTGAAGCTTGAAGAAGTTAAAGTCTAGAGACTCACCAACTCTAAGACTCTGATCTCTCGAACTTTAAATCATGAGACTCAAACATTCATGGCTAAAGACCGTAAGTTGCTATTTTATCTAAAAGGTACGAATTCTCATTTAGTTATTTTATCTAAATTTGAAAAGATACGATCTTTCGTTCGGTTATAATCCGTGTGAAATTCGAAAACTTGTCTTTTTAAAAGGGATTAATTTTGGCAGTTATTGATTTTTGAAAAGAAGTGTTCGTACACTTTCCTTGTACCGATTGAACTTCCCTTTCAAAAACCGAGTTATATATATATAGTTTCTCTTCGCCCAATCTTCAAAACCCTAAAAGGCACTCTCCTCCCAATACGCTTCTACTTCTTGTTCGTCAATCGAGAAAGTGGTCATTTTTCTTGGGAAAAGCAAGTGAAGGAATCTTCCAATAGACAAAGAAAGATGTCGTCTTCGAGGAAATCATCAAGAATCGCAAGCGGGACCACAAAGAATGGAGAAGGGACCGACTCACTTCGATCTTACCGAGGAAGAAGACTTATCAAGTCACGACAAAGTCCGATTCGCTCTCCTCCACGTCATTCAACACCTCCTGCCCCACAAGGTGCAAGTCAACATCCGGAAGAAGAGATAATCGAGGAAGCCGACCCGAAGAGTCCAAAGACCCTCCTTTATCTATAAGCTTTATCGTGCGTTGAAAAGCACCGGTTCTTCATTAAAATATATAGATGACTTCCTTAAGGACAAAAATTATGGGAATGAGTATCTTTTCTCGGGAAAATGGAGGAATTGGGAGTTGCTCCTAAAGGAAGGGCAAAGAGGAGGCACTTGCGAACATTCCCGACCCTCGTTTGCCAGGACAAAATCCGATTGAAGGGAACGATGATGACAGAATGTTCCTTGAATTTCAACCTAGAATGGGTGTGGCAAAGAAAGGTGAAAGGAAATCGGATGGATTTGTTTAAATCCAAGGATCAGAAAAAGTGTATTTCAGGCTGTTGAAAAGAGGGGTGATAAACCCTAGAAGTGTTGATTTTGACTTCCTGGACGCCATCAACATGAACTTAAGAGAGGAGTTGAATTTGCTTCAACTTGAGACTTTTTGCTCTGACTCTACGGACGGGTATGCTCAACTGACCGCTTATTTCCATTCAAATCTTAGCTTTTTGGATGCGAATAGAATTTCATTCAGTGTACGAGACCAAGTCTACGTGGTAAATGTGAATATGTTGGCGGACATAGTTGGAGTTGAATGAGGACGTTATCTTCCAATCAAAGTCTCACCTGCTCGTACTACTCTGGAACTTGTTAAAGATAGGGACGTAGAGAAGAAAATTACCTATTCCAGGATGAAAGCCATCAACATTGTGCTTCATAAGATTGTGATCAACCGTCTCACCAAAGTCTACGTCAAAGACTTCTGTGTCTCTTTCTGAAGCAAAGTTGATGTACGCGATCAACTCAGACGGAAGTTTTCTCTCCCGCACACTATTCTCTTCCATATGTACAGAGCAATGTCAAAAGACAAAGGACAATTGCCTTATCCTGGTCCGGTGACCAAGATCTTCGACACATGAATATTGAACCGCCACAAACATTTTGTGTTCGACCGTGATAAGATGGTGGTAGGTTTGAAGATGTTAACGAAGATACGTCTGCAAGAACTTTCCAAGGCAATGGAGAAATTCGAGTGAAATCTCCAAGGGCCACCCGCCTCAAAGAGAAAAGGAAAAGAGGCCACTGGTGCCCCATCGAAAAAGAAGAAAAGAACTCTCATCCTGGACGATGAAGATGAAGATGAAGAGGATGAAGATCCCACTATCCATGCACTGACAAGAACCAGACGTTCTGTGTCTCAACCGACAGAACTTCAACAAAACAGAAGAAGAAGAGAGAGAGAAGGAGAAAGAAGCTGAAGAAGAAGGAGAAGGAGAGAAAGAAAAGTCTGCTGATAAATCTGGAGAGAAGGGAAATCAAGAGCATGATCATCACTCTTCCCCTTTCGATGTCCTAGAGACAGGGGGAGTTGGCGAGCAAGAGAGGTCTACACCTCATGCCGGGACAAGAAGATCTAAGACAATCTCCCGAAGACCTGTAAGAAGTTCGGTCTCTCAATTGCCCGAAGAAGGTCACGATACGTCGAACCAAATCTGCAAGACTTAACAAAGCGCCATCGTCCGCATACACACCATCTCGAGAAAGCCAATGCTAGTACACAGACGACGATTCCGCAGATTTTCGTCGTATCATGGATATTCTTTGAAATGCGTGGGCCGTATATATGCTATGGATCGTGAAATCCAAGCCATGAAGAATGCCGGACAAGCATCTTCGCCTCTCCGAGGATAAATTCAAAGACCTCGCTCGCAACTTCAAGCCAATGCTAAGGGAGAAGAGGTAGCTCAACCGAGGGAAGACTCGAAGAAGCTCGAAGGAGTAGTCCAAATGATTGGGGATTTCCCGGGGATCGTGCGCATTCCTGCTGTACATGACTCTTTCTCACCCTTTTAATGATGACAAAAAGGGGGAGAATTAATTTGAACCAACATCACATCTTTCATCATTTTTAAACTTTTGTGGTTATGTTTGAGTATGACTTGAGAACTTGAACTTGGGTGTGAATTTAAATTTGACCGAATTGGTCAGTGATTTTGATGCTTGACCACTGCATTTATATTAAGTGTTGTTATATGGTATTACTCATGAAAGACTAACCAATTTTCTCGTGGATGCGTAGTCCGGTTGTTTTATTAATCTTTATGAGTTAGCCATATTGCTTGAGAAATGTTTTTGGCAGTCAAAGTTGTTCAAATCTAAAGAAAGTTTTGTCACCATCAAAAAGGGGAGATTGTTGGAGAAATCTTTCCGAATATTTTGAAGCCGACAAAACGTTTCTATCGCCTAAGTCCGGATGTTCGGAGACCGACAGCTTTAAAGTCTAAAGACTTTGTATTCTCAAGACTCAAGACTCAAGACTCAAGACTCAAGACTTAAGAATCAAGACTCAAGACTTAAGTCTATTCTCACCGACGCTCTTTCTAATCCAGTTGACGAAGGAAATCCAAAGCCGAAGTATATGGTTAAGGATTCGATCCTATCCTCCTCGAAAAGATTCTTTGGTTGGATAAATATTTCGGATTCTTTGATTCTTATCTAAGATCGATTGAAGATCCGATGGTCGACGAAATATTCTTGGAATGTTCTATTCTTGGAAACCAAGATCCCGATTGTATGGGCGAACAGATTGATGGGCTATCATCGATTCCTTAAATAGCTTCTGGATGATCTTCTTGATTGATTCCGTCCAACGGGTAGATTGGAGGAATTCCTTTGGTAAGTGCCAATGGCTATGATGGCATAAAGGAGTATAAAAGGAAGACATTCTAGTTGTTTTAAGGTGTGATTGATAGAAAAATTCCGAGTCCAAGAACCTTGATTGTTAGTCGATCTCGAGCGAAATTGTATACACAGAGAGTGTTTATACTTGGTGACACCTTGAGCGAGTGTGGTAGATCATCTACACCTAGAAATCAAGGAAGATCAACACCGTAACATCTCTTTGATCATAGTGGAATCCAGCCAATTGGCTGTCGCGTAAGAGTGGACGTAGGCTTGAATCAAGCCGAACCACTATAAACCGCGTGTTCTATTCTCTCTTTCCTTACTCGCCTTTGCGATTGAATTTTTAACTCGTTGCAAATCCTCTAACTGTTTAAATATTATGCAATCTTCAAGAAATTTTTTTTATATACCTATTCACCCCCCCTCTAGGTTCTCGTACTAGCTATATCAGGCCCCTCCCTCATTCTCTGTGGTCCCCTGTTCGCAATTCTTGAAGACTTCCTCGAAGAAGACATCCTTCCTTATCGTTGAAAGATTCCTTTACTCGCTTTCCCAAGAAAAGATGACAACTTTCTCGAAGATGAACACGAAGTAGAGACAGATTGGGAGGAGAATGCCTTTTTAGGGTTTTGAAGTTTAAGCGAGGAAAACTCGTATATATATAACTCAGCTTTAAAAAGGAAAAACCAATCGGCACAAAGGAAAATGAACGTACGCTTCTTTTAAAATCGATAACCGCCAAATAGAAGTTAATCTTTTTGAAAGACAAGATTCCGTTTTTCACGGAAATTATAAATTAACGAACTAATGATCGTACCTTTTCGAGATTGAATATAATAACAACTTACAGTCTATAGCCATGAATGTCTCGAGTCTCGAGGGTTGGAGAGTCTCTAGACTTTAACTTCCTCAAGTTTCAAAATGTTGAGTCTGGAATGGATAAAATCGAATTGATTCTTCTCCAAAGGCTTTGTGAATATATCCGCTAGTTGATTTTTTGAATCAACAAATTGAATCGAGATTTCTCCATTTTGAACATGATCTCTAATGAAATGATATCGAATCTCTATATGCTTTGCTCTTGAGTGAAGGATTGGATTTTTAGTGAGATTGATTGCGCTGGTGTTGTCACATCTAATCTCTCGTGCATGAGTCTTCAATTCCAAAGTCTTGTAGCCGTTGTTTTATCCATAGAATTTGCGAACAATAACTTCCAAGAGCTGCATACTCGCTTCGTTGTTGAGAGAGCCACGGTGCTTTGTTTCCTTGAAAACCAAGACACTCGTCCCTACTTCCAAGCAACCGCAAGTTCCCCGAAGTGCTTTTTCTCTCGACTTGCCGCCGATTCGCGTCTCAATATCCTAAGATTAAAGTCTCCTTCTTAGGATACCAAAGACCGATGCTTGAAGATGAAGCAAGTATTTGATAATACGTTTCGCAAAGCACCGAGATGGGATTCTCTAGGATCTCGATTGAAACCTAGCACAGATGCAAACACTTAACAAAATGTCGTCTAGAAGCAAGATAAAGAAGTGCACCAATGATGCTCCCGCATGCTTTTGATCAACTTTCTTCCCTTCTTCATCTTTGTCTATCTTCAAAGAACTTGACATCGGTATGTCGGTCTTTTTGCAATTTTCCAACCCAAACCTTTTAACAAGATCATTAGCATATTTTTCTTAATAAATAAAGGTTTCTTCCTTCAATTGTTTTACTTGAAGACCAAGAAAGAATGTTAGCTCTCCCATCATACTCATTTCAAACTCATCCCGCATAGACTTTGAAAATTTCTTGCACAAACACTTTCATTAGAGGATCCAAAAATAATATCATCCACATATATTTGAACAAATAAAAAGCTTTTGTTTTCCTTTTTGATAAATAAAGTAGTATCTACTTTACCTTTGACAAAATCATTCCGTATTAAAAACTTACTTAGTCTCGTTGTACCAAGCTCGAGGTGCTTGCTTTAAACCATACAAGGCCTTTTTCGGTCCCCCAAGATCGAGTCCCGGCTTCTTTGGGTCTTCAAACCCTGGTGGTTGTTCCACATAAACTTCCTCATGGATAAATCCATTTAGGAAGGCACTTTTGACGTCCATTTGGGATAACCTAAAATTTTTATAACAAGCAAACGCAAGTAATAGTTGAATAGCTTCTAACCTTGCTACTGGTGCGTAAGTCTCATCATAGTCTATTCCTTCTTCTTGCGTATATCCTTTGGCCAGGAGTCTTGCTTTGTTTCGTACGACTTTTCCTTTCTCATTCATCTTGTTCCTGAACACCCATTTAGCTCCGATAACAGTTTTACCTTTTGGTTTTGATATCAATTCCGGACATCATTAATGTTGAACTGCGAGCTCTTCTTGCATAGCTTCAATCTAGCTTTCATCGATAAAGCTTCTTCTATGCTCTTTGGTTCAATTTCAGAAATGAGAGCCACAGCACTAGACTCTTCATGCCTTTTGGATCTGGTGCGAATTTCTTCATTAATTTCGCCGATAATGAGATCTTTGGGATGAATGGACTTATGCTTCCAGTTACTGGATGATTTGTCTGGTTGATGATCTCTTTCTTTATTTGAATCTTCACGAACAGCTTGATGCTGGTCTTCCTGAGTCTGAGATGCTTCTTGAGTTGTAAGCTTTGGAGGGTCTGGAGCAGGTTCGGACTCTTCATGACTCCTCCACAGACTGGCTCTTCTTGTTATAGACTCTGTAGGCTTTGCTTGATGTAGAATATCCAAGGAAGATGTCTTCATCTTATCTTTCTTCAAACTTACCAACTTGATCTTTTGCATTTGTTAATATAAAGCATTTGCAACCGAACACATGAAAGTATGAAACAATAGGCTTCTTACTTTTGAATAACTCATAAGGGGTTTTCTTTAGAATAGGTCTTAAGAAGACTCTATTGATGATATAGCACGCTGTTGAAACAGCTTCAGCCCAAAATCGTGAAGAAATCTTACTTTCAATTAAAAGAGTTCTAGCCATTTCTTGAAGAGATCTATTCTTTCTTTCCACAACTCCATTTTACTGAGGAGTATATGGAGAGGAGAATACATGCTTAAAGCTAGATTCATCACAAAATTTTGTAAAATCTTGATTTTCAAATTCACCTCCATGATCTGTTCTTATACTTGAGATAACACATCATTTTTCATTTTGAACATTTATAGCAAAATTTTCAAAATACGAGAAGGTTTCGGACTTACTTGCAAGGAAATATACCCAAGTATAGCGGGAGTAATCGTCCACAATTACTAGGCAATATTTCTTACCTCCAATGCTCGGTTCGGTTGGTCCGAAGAGATCCATATGCAGCAATCGTAGTACATGATTAGTAGAGACATGATTTATTGGCTTAAATGAATTTCTTACTCGTTTCCCGTAATACATGGAGTGCATGGATCAGACTTTTGGTATGGTAATTTGTGTAGACCTCAAACAAGCTGCTTTGATGAGATTTTGGCTAATTGCTTCATATTGACATGACCAAGCTTTCTGTGCCATAAGCTTGCTTCGTCTTGAATTGAGATTAGGCATTGCGATTCATTTGGTTTCACATCTAGAAGATAGATATTTCCATGTCTTCGACCCATGAAAGACTGAGTAGAGTATTTACTGGTTCCAGAACATGTTCCTTCTTGAAAGAAGATCTTAAAACCAAGATCACACAATTGGCTAATGCCGAGAAGATTGTAATTGAGTCCTTCCACTAGGGAAACATTACTTATTGTGAGATTTCCAATTTTCACGCCCAAATCCCACAATACTTCCTTTGCTGTTTCCTCCAAATGAAACTTTTCCACCATTTACTTGAACAAGCTTTATGAAGCAATTTGAGTCTCCCGTCATGTGTCTTGAACATCCGCCGTCAAGATACCACTTTACCTTTTTCTTGACGGAGACTCGCATTTAAAAGAAAGTCTCAAGCTTTCTTTGGTACCCAAATTTTCTTGGGTCCTTTGGTGTTAGTAAGATAAATAGTATTAGCCCATACTTTCTTAACGTGTTTCCAAACCATAGGACACTCTTTTTCAAAGTGATCCGGACCGTTGCACTTTGAACACTGAGGGCATTTCGACCTACGTAAACTTTACAAAAACTTTCTTGAAATAATTTTTGTAAGCCTCTCTCGAGGGTCTTTCCTTAATTCTTTCTTTTACTTTAGGAAAATCAATCAAGGGAATTGTTTCTACGCTGTCATACCTAGACCGGACTTATTGAAGTAAGGTCTTTGAGCTGAAAGAATTTTTTCAAGTTTTTCGGACCCTATTGAAAATTTCTTTGAAATATTTGATAAGTCTGTTTTTAAAAGAGCATTTTCTTTCAAAAGATTATCTTCATTTCTTTTAAGAGTGGAAACATTCAAGTCTAAACTTTTAACTCTTTCTTCTAACACGTTTTCCTTTTGTTTTAGGGCTGAGTTTTCCCTTTTAAGTTCGGAAATTCTTTTGAGAGAAGTCTTAAGACTAAAACACAGTTCATCAATGTATTTAGAAACTTTGGACAGAATTTTAAAATTACTTGCCTCAAATTCACCGTCCGAGTCCGATCCGAGTCCGAGTCCGAGTCTCGATTGTGCCATTAGACACAGTTGGCATATTCTTCATCACTTTCTTCACACTCGTATCACTCCATGTTTCAGCTTTGAAAGCTTTACGAAACTTTTCAGCTTTTCCTTTCTTCTTCTTTAGAAGAGGACAGTTGGGTCCGATGTGTCCATTTTTCTTACATTCGGCGTACTACATCTCCGTTTGGTTCCTCATCATCAACGACCGGTCTCGCTGTCTTTGGAAATTTTGTTTCTTTGAGTTGAGCCTTCTTCCTTTTCTATTCGTTTTCGAATCTTCTTATCATGAGAGCAAGCTCCTCATCGTCCATATCATCTTCGGGAATCATCATCGTAATCATCATTTGATTTTAATGCAATGGATTTCTTACCTCTTGGATCTTCTTCTTCATTAATTCGTTCCACTTCATAAGACGAAGAGTTCCAATCGGCTCGTCGACGATAGTGGCATAATTCTTTGCGTCTCTTATTGAAGTCTTTATGTGATTCCAATCCTTGGAGAGTCCACGCAATAGCTTGTTTACCTTCATGGGATCAGAAATTTTTTGTCCTTGGTTCTCAAGACCATTGACAATATCTGTAAAACGACTAAACATGTCGCTATAGATTCTCTTGGTTTCATTTTGAAGGCTTCATATTGACCGAGGAGAATGTTAATTCCGGTTTCCTTCACTCGATCCGTTCCTTCATAGGTGATATGTAATCGTCCCAAACTTCTTTTGCTGTAACACAAGAAGATATTCTGTTATATTCGTTGGTGACAAAGCACAATATAAAGAGTAAATTGCTTTTGCATCGAGTGCTTGTCTCTTGTTTATCTCTTCCAGAGTCATTCCGCTGGTCTCAACAATTTATTTCCCTCTTTCAGAGACTGATGCAGCTGTAGGAGTGATTCCTCTTTCCACAACGTCCCATTCCATAGGATCCTTTGATCGTAGGAAGGCTTTCAGCTTGTTCTTTCAGATGTTGTAATCATTTCCATCAAAGTAGGGTGGTCTGGTATTGCTTTGCCCTTCCATCAGCCCTGGTGCTAGCATACTAGCCATGGATCTTTTACTCTGAAGTAAAACACTTCAAATAAAGTAAGAACACGAGCTCTGATACCAATTGATATAGCTAGTACGAGTACCTAGAGGGGGGTGAATAGGTATATAAAAGATTTTTCTTGATAATTGCACAATACTAGACAGTTGAAGGATTTGCGACAAATAATAATCAACGTAAGACTGAGTAAAGGAAAGAGAGAATTGAACATGCGGTTTATAGTGGTTCGGCTTGATTCAAGCCTACGTCCACTCTTCGCACCGACGCCTATTGGCTGGATTCCACTATGAACAAAGAGATGTTACAAACATTGATCTTCCTTGATTTCTAGGTGTAGATGATCTACCACACTCACTCAAGGTATCACCAAGTATAGACACTCTCTGTGTATACAATTTTGCTCAAAATGTATCGACTAATAATCAATGTGCTTCAGACTATGGAATTTCTCTATCGATCACACACTAAAACAACTAGAACGTCTTCCTTTTATACTCCTTTATGCCATCATACCTGTTGGCACTTACCAAAGGAATTCCTCCAATCTACCCGTTGGACGGAATCAATTAAGAAGATCATTCGAGCTATTAAAGGAACCTGACGATAGCCCATCAATCCCGTTCGCCCATACAATCAGGATCTTGGTTTCCAAGAATAGAACCTTCCAAGAATATTTCGTCGACCATCGGATCTTCAATCGATCTAGATACGAATAAAAGAATCCGTTATATTTATCCAGCCAAGTGATCTTCTCCAGAGGATATGATTAAATCCTCAACCATATACTTTGGCTTTGGATTTCCTTCGTCACTGGATTAGAAAGACTGTCAATGAGAATAGTCTTGATTCTTGAGTCTTGAGTCTTATGATCAGAAAGTCTTCAGACTCAAAACAGAAGGTCTGCGAATATCTAGACTAGACTGATAGAAACGTTTTGTCAGCTTCAAAATATTCTTGAAAGATTTCTTCAACAGAATGGTTAGTTCATGTGACTAGGTTAGTTAGCCTTAGTTAGTTAGGCTAAGTATTTAGTTAGGTTGTTAGTTAGGTGGTTTAGTTAGCTTAATTAGTTAGTGTAGTTAGTTACTTAAATTAGTTTAATTAGCTTAAGTAGATTAGCCTGGTTAGCTCATGTTAATTTAATTATGTGTTTTAATTTAAATATTTCGTAATTTATTTATTTAATTATTAATTAGCGTAAATTATACCGGGATAGCTAGTTGTTAGAATTTTACATTGATCATCATGGTTGTGTTGATTTGTGAAATTGCGTGTTTGGTGTTGATTTTTGAATTATTATTTCAAAAATATGAATTTTTGGCATTTAATTAGAAAAAATAGCGATGTCGGGTTTTGATGCCAAAAAGGTTTTATGTACTATATAAAATCGTGGAATTTTGAAAAGAAAGTATATCACGCTTTATGGTTCGATTTGATTGTGTGACCACACACAATTATTTTATCGGGTGTTTTTAATATGAAGAAAATAGGCCAAGTACATTATTTGAAATTGAGGCATTTGAGTATAAAGCACGATGTCCTTAGCCAAGATTGGATGTGTGTGTTATTGCTATTGGAACCTGTCACGATGTGTTTACGCCGGATGATGCTCCTTCGAGAATGCCCCATGTCAACGGATGCTAGTCGTAGTGGAGGCTGGGTCGATGCTCATTCGGGAATGCCATCTAGATGTAGACGTTGTTGTGTCCGACAAAGTGGGATGACGATCGGTTATGCTGGATGACCGCCAATTGTTGAGTTGGCTGTTGGGTTGTGATTAACTGGAACACGCTTGAGTGATTGATATAGCCGCGCTTGGTTATGGGACAGAATTGTGTGGCACGGAATGGGACATGTCATAACGATTTAACCTTATAATTGGGACCCCTGTGAGTGATTGATAAATGAATTGGAGTGTTCCAATTATTGAATGCATTTACCATGTGCATATATTATATGAGATGTACTAATGTGTAGGGAGGTGCTGAGGCAAGGTAAGTCTCATATGGTGTATGTTTAGGCTGCTTCTAGGTGAATTCTCGTCTTAATTGAGGTTTATGGTGCAGACTCGCTGAAACTTTGTCTCACCCCATCGTGGTTTAAATTTTCAAGTCCTTAGATGGAGGCACATCATGTATGTTATGGTGTCCCGTAGGAGATGGACTTTCAAAACTCCTATTTCCCTATTCTCGGGACTAACCTAACTCGTGAGTTAGTTGAGTCCACGGTCTGGGTCGAAGAGGGCCTACCTCACTAGGTACCTCATCGCTTAAGAGCGTGATTCATTAACTTTCCTAACGGGGCTCGGGAGGGTCCCGTATAGGGTTTTGATGGGCCTCCCGTCAGGACCGGGAAGTGGGAAACAAGGCATCCTATGGATATCGATACTCCTGATGGTGTCGTGGAGGACTTGGAACCCATGACTGGAGAGCCCAGAGCTTAGGTGGCTCAGTAGCTCTTTTTGATCTAGACTCCTATACATAAACCTTAGGTTTGGCTTGACTGTATATAAACCTGGGTTGTTTGTAAAGTATGTTTTGTGTTAATTGGTTGTCCTGCTTTTTTTTTTTTTTTTAATCCCATGTTTGTTTGTTGTCTAGAGTTTATTAGTTTTATTCCGCATGTGCATAAATTGATTAGGTCGGTGACGCGTCCTAGGAACGTCATAATTAGTCGACCACCGAGGGATGTGCGTGTACCGGGGGTTCGGGGTGTGACAACCTTCACTGGTTGTTGATGCACCTGCCTCTCCTGCTAGCCTTAATCAGCTACAAGCAGATGTTAAGGTGATCAAGAATACCCTCCTCTATTTGACCCGCTATATGGCAAAGATTGAGAGCATAATCCTCAGCCTAGATTGTTACAACCTTGTCCAACCCAACCCATAAACCACCAAACTTGAAAAACCAACTTCTTCTTAGTAGCGTAAATGCCCTTGCACTTAAAAATTTTCAAATGTTCATGTGCTCTTGTTTTGCTCATGCTGTTTTATCTCATTCAGTTTGTTGCTTAGGTTTCATTTTCTGTATTGCACTATCTCCTACCATCAATGAAGTTGATATTTTCATGCTAACATCTCTTATTTACTTTGATTGATGACAAAAAAGGGGAGAGTTGCTTGATGTGAAAATTTTTATGCCTGATAGTAATTGCAGCTAAAGTTGTTGGATACTACGAACATGTTGATAATTTGCTAAATATCTTATCTTGATGATTTGCTTAGAAACTACTGATGTTTTAAATTGAGTTGCTCACCAAGACGGGGAGCATATGAGTGCATCATCAAACTAGGGGGAGTAAGCAACTGCTATATCATAATTTCCAAATTAGATGATTACGCATTATGAGAAGAAGATCTTTTATGCAATCATATGATATTTTACTAAAGATCATCTGAGTATGTATCTCCAAAGCGTTATGACAAAACATCCTATGGAGATCCTATTTTTTTAATTTACGCAAATTACCTCAAACAATCCTTACTATCCTTTCACATCTACGGGATAGTTTTGTCATCATAAAAAATGAGAGATTATTGGAGAAAACATCTTCAAGAGATTTTGATGATGCCCAAACTATTATTAGCATATTACTTACTATGTTGTTTGCAGATGTTTGGACCAAAGGACTATGCAACATCCATGGTGTGATCAATTTGAAAGAAGTTTGCGAAGTGTCTTGTTATTACAAATAGCACCGGTCAACGAAAAAGATTAGGTACTGATGATGTTTATATCGGAACAGTAAAGATCAGGTTGACGATGATGTAACAACCAACCACATCAGTTGATGTTCATTAGGTCAACTAAAGAGCTGTTGAAAGATTTGGATTCATATAGCAGTAGAATCAAAATAAAGCATGTAGCAGAGTAGTTAGGTTGTCTAATAGGTTAGTCAATACTTACAGTGAAAAGATAGTAGCACTTGCTATTTTTGGTTAGTTTGCAGGAATCCCAGGAAATAAATTGTATGGGCAGTATCTTCTTAGATAGCAGTTCAATGGAAACTCTTCAACGATCACTTTCCTCTCTAAATCAATCTCAATGGATAGTTTGAGGAAGATTATAAAAGAGAAGGCATTGAGGTACCAATAGAGCGCAACATATAAAAAGATCAAGTATCTTACATACTATTATTCTCATTTTAAAGCTCTCTGTTTTATTGTTTTTCTTGTTGTGCTATTTAGCAATTGTGCTACGGATTAAGTGTACAAGTGTAAGAGTTGCAATAGAGACCAGATAGTGTGACCTATCACATAAAGGACCACTGCTAGTTGGTTGTAACTTTCCGAGCAGATCGTGGAATAGAGTCTGT
Organism: Eucalyptus lansdowneana; assembly: GCA_017140395.1. Lineage (NCBI taxonomy): Eukaryota > Viridiplantae > Streptophyta > Magnoliopsida > Myrtales > Myrtaceae > Eucalyptus > Eucalyptus lansdowneana. Next base: position 12,531,361 of record CM029485.1, read on the forward strand.
CTTGAGACTGTTAGTTTGAAGAGTGGATGTAGGCTTGAAAATAAAGCCAAACCACTATAACTTTCTGTGTTCCATTGTTTTTCATCTCTTCATTCATATTGGGATATAGTTAGTGTAAGTTTGGTTAAACAATAGGCCTTAGGGATCTTTACTTAGCCATTAGCTAATTTCTGTAAAAGATTATTAAAGTTTGAAAACAACCTATCCACCCCCCTCAAGGTTGTATTGTTAGCCCCAATAATTTGGAAAGCATTTAATAGTGAATTGTGAGAAAAAATGCTAATGGTATAATAAGGATGTGTCATAGCTATGGAAGGCATTTAGCCATCAAGGCTAACTTGGATGCAACGATAGGCACTCTGATTGAGCCTTGCAGGTGCCCTAAATATGATCCAAACTTTAGACAACCTCAATACTAAACTATGAGCATGATTTGAAAGTTTGTCATTCGAAGATGACATAGAAAGTGTGTGCATGAGCATCACTTGAACCAAAATCAAGTTCAAATCAACAAAATAGGAAAATTCAAACAAGTTCACAACATTTGAAAGATCTGAAAAGCATACAAAAATGCCTTTTATTTTCTGAAAATTTTTGTGCAAAGAGTTCAAAAAGTGAGGAACGAAATCCATGAAGACATGTGAGGCAAATTCAGCCTGCAAATTGACCTAAACAATTCTAGACAAAAAAACACAGCAAAAAGTTGTCACACAACATCACGGAACAGGGAAAAAATCAATACAATTGGAAAGGAACCCATGGAAAATTTTTCCCAAGAAAATTACACAGCATAGAAAACACCATAAGGAATGACTTTCGTGAAGAAATTTTCCTAATAAGAGCTATGTGGAAATTTATAAAAATTCAACAACATGCAACATTACATCAGGAAATCAGCAAAACAGCAGGGTATCCTGACATAACAACAGAGATTTAACCTAGCAAACAAGTCCTAAAAAATGTGAAGTTTCACCACAACACAAACGAAAGGGTGACTATCAAAGTTTGTTAAGAGTCCGACTCAAGTATCTCTATCGAAAAAATCACAAAAAAATAACAAAAATCTGACTTAACAGGGGTCAAGCAGGGGTTCTTAATTTTACCTATATCAGATTCTAACCTAACTTGGAAAAAAAGTGGAAAAAGGGATCAAATGATAAGCAAATCACACAAAATAGCAACATTGGGAACATCTAGATGAGTCCTAAGACTTCCTAAGAGGGTTCGAATCTGATGTAGCCCGCATTGAAGACCAGCTCTCTCGATCAAGAAGATTGGCCTGCATTCAAGCTTGATGAAACCGAGAAGCCGTATTGATATCTTGAGTCCATTCCGGAAGTTTGAAAGACACCTTGGGAGCCATGAAGATGCTTTTACTAGTTTCTAGTTTCTATGCTATTTACTATTTTCCTATTTTCAATGCTCTGTCTTTATTTCTTAGATGATATAAGCCATCCAATTCCTTGTATGAGATAGATGGTTTTTGATGAATGAAAACTTTACTTTGAAGCAAATATCGTGAACCTTGCAGAGTTCATACCCTTGAAAACCTAGAAGAGTTTTCACTCTGTCCTTGAAGAGTCTGAGCTTTTGAAATATGCATCCTTGAAGAGTTGCAGTCATCAATCTAGAAGAATCAGTGCCCCCTCAACTTCCTTGGAGGCCTAGAAGAGCAACCAACGGAGTTTCTATCTTTTCCTGTTCTGTTCATTATTTTCACCCAATTCCAACCCAAATTCGACCATCCTACAGTGCTTATTTCAGAAAACCTAAAACAGAGAAATTGTAGATCCATAAGTCTTTGTTCATTTGGTTTTGGAATTAGGTCAATCCGATCTGTATCGACAAAGATACGACTGTTCTCCTGAGCTTGCATAGTGCTGAAATTTCTGTTCGTCCTGTTTCCCGTGTGCGAGTCACTCTCCTGATCCTACTATTTGAGAAAGCCTAACCTTGGCTTGCATTAGAATCCAATCAAGGTCAAATTGATGTTTAAAAATTGATATTTGTGAAGGCTTGCAAATCAACCATTTACAAAACAGAATATGATGCATGCTCAATGACCTATAAGACTACTTAAACAATGCATGAAAAGTATGAAACTTGCACATGATATAAGGTTGAATGCAACAATGATTGGATAAAATATTTAACCCTAAATCAGAATGCAAAGAAGTCATACAAGTTATTAACATTGCCAAATGACTTAGGACTAAGAATAACATGTTCAATGAATTTCAATTGCAAATTGGCCTAATTGATGCATGATGTTCACATACCAAATGAAGTTCAAGTAACATACCGTATATGGATGGGAAACTTGTACCACATACTTCAAATGATTTGGTCCTTAAGGGACCCAAACAAATGAATTTTAGTGGGCTTGTGATAAGCCCCTAATCCCACGTAACCATCACAGAACATGCTTAATCTCAAGGATCTAATGACGTGCAAAAAATCTTACAAAAAATTCTATATATAGAATACGACACGATGAACATTTCTTGTGAAGATATCTAAACTCATTTTTGATCATATAATCCTACATGAAAATGGTAGGCATGTTATGAAATGCACTAATTGTAGTAGTACCTAAACACTTTCGCACATGCAATTGACATACCAAATGATGATCAAATCATGAAAATCATACCTCTTTAGAACACTTATAAGATGTATTACGAATCTCATGAAGGATATGAAGTCAAATGGACTCATCTACAACCTTAATTTCACACAAATGCAATTCGGGTCTAGTGTGGGGCAGACAGACCTAGGATTGGTTTTTGATGATTTTACCTTACCAAAATACCTTTAAAAAATCTAGAAAAAATATATAATGTGAATGAGACAATTTCGTGCAAACTTCATGAAGAAATTATTCCTAGAATCTGTACACAAAAATCAGTATGAAAATAACCAAGCTGAAAGTCGGAACAAGTTAGAACCACAAATCAACCTAAAATTACTGCAGAATTGACAGAGTTCAGAGATGTTTTTTGGCAACCAAATGACGTCTGTTTGGGGTGTGCGACCCATCAAAATGAAGCTCTAGAAGTCTATTTTCTATGTCTAGAACGGTCCAAGGTCAGAAAACCTTATTTACCACGTCGTTTCAGCCAAAGAAGAAGGTCCATCACAGAGACACAAAATTGCTGATTAATACAAATCAAGCTCAAACAACCTCAAATTCATCTTCAATGAACATCAAACACAGCAAATCATTCAATAATATTATTAATCTCAGATCTAAGCATATTAAATAAACCTAAACTTGAATCCTAGCCCCGATCTGTTAAGCAGATCTCATCTCATCGGATTCGAGATTAAGAATGTTTACCTTTGCGATTTTCTTCAAAGTTTAGCACAATCGGATGAAATGAACTTCAATGGAATGTGATCAGGACTCTGAGGGATTGGATTGGATCGCGAAAGGATCGGCTGAGGGAGGTTGGACCGCCGGTCCAGGGCTGGATAGAACCAATCTTATTTGAATCGGTTTTAGGACCGTTGACAAGGATTGGTTGGTTTGGAGGCTGATCGGAAGCCTTTGGATCAGGCATCAGCCACCAGTAACTTGAGAACACCTGAACAAAGCTGGTCGAGACAGTTGATGTACAAGGGAGGTTGTCGCATTGCCAATCGAAGCATGAGAGCTGCCGGTAGAAGCACCGACGTGCATGCCGATCTATGGCTCCGAGAAGGAACAACGTTGATCAAAGGTGATCAGGATGTCCTGACAGTTGAGCAGCAACGACACGATGAGGAGGAGGTCTATGGAGGTTGTGGATAGAGGTGCGACACCTATGGGAGCTCTGGTGACCGATGGTAGCCACGGCAAGGCAAGGAAGGCGGTGAGGCGGTTTGGGTGGGAAAGTAGAGAGAGAAGAGAGAACTTTAGAGAGAGTAAAATGTGCAGACTTTTAAGATTGATCAAATGAGACCTTGGCATTTTGGAGGGAAAATGCTTGTATATTATGGTCTAATATTGACGTTGGTTTAATCCAACGGTCAAAATTTTGATTTAATGGCCAAAGTAAGTCCGTTAAAGGCTAATCACACTTAGAATGTGTCTTATGGCTGATTAGATGGGTTCGATTTGCAAAAATTGGGATTTAAAATGAGAATCGCAATTAGGGCCTAATTAGGGGCAAAATCATAAATTCACAAAATTCAGGGGTTGTTTTGCAAAATTCAGAAAATATAAGGGCATGGGGGTAAAATACACAAGACAAAGTTCCAAGAACAGGTCGCTGGCAATCCAGATCGGCCGATTCTAGCTGGGCAATCCCTAGAGGCTAAAAGTTTGTGCAATTTGGTCCCTTGAGGACCAAATTAAAAAGAGATCTTACCTGATTTGAGGAGAAATAGTCAGATTTTAATCAAATTAAGCCAATTGAACCCTGTTGATGTAATCTATGTTTTTATTTATTGACCTAATTGATTGAGTATCGCAAAAATAGTACACATAGACCATGGGTACACATGATTGAACATTATAGGTCAAAACGGGTAATTTTGCAATTTGAAATCACAAATTAATTGAAATTGAATTCTATTAATATTACGATAAACATATTCGACTAATTTCCCATGCTTAGGATAACATATTGTATTCAAATTGACCTTGAATTGAAGTCACGAGACTTAGGCTAAAAATGAATTGAGATCTAATATCAAAATTAGATTTTGATTCATGAAATTAAACCTTAATCTTGAATTGGTCAACTTGAATTTCTTCAATTGAAGCTCAATTGCTCGATTTTCCTATATTCAAGAGAGCGAAATTCCTCAAATTGGGAAGATCTCGAGTGGATTTCTCAAAACAAACTCCAAATTCAGACTTATCTCAAGAATACAGGTGAGATACAAGCATCCATTTGCAACTAACGAAGGATTGATTCGGACCCCCTAATTAGAGCTTAAAATGGTAATTCGCCTTTTGACATGACAATTCTCGAAATTGAATGGATGAGTGGATTAGAAATAGTCTCTAGACCAAATGTCATAAAATGAATTAGATCTAATTATGATTAAAATGAAAGCAATTTTATTTTTGGTTGATTCGAATTTAAAACAAAAAAATTCAGAAAATAAAGGTCTAAATTGAATTTTGCAAAAATTTCCACACAAAAGTCAAATTGACATTAAAACAAAGTGTTTTGAGGATTTTTTTATATTTTTTTTCACATTTTTGGTCAAAGGTTTGACTAAAAGCCAATCCGTTGGTTGACTTTTCCTAAAATGTTAATTTTCGAGTCAAATATTTGAAATTTTTGAAAATTGACTTGACTAAAGTGAAATTAAAGCCATTTGACATCTTTTTGGGCAAAAGCCAACTTTTGACTAGGGGTTGACTTTTGGTCAAAAGATTGACGAAAAAATCAACCGTTTGACTCTTCATGTTTTTTTTTTTTGGAAATAAATAAGAAATCAAGTAAAGAAAGAAATAAAAAAAAGACACTTTTTGGTTGAGAAACGGGCTCCGCGCAACTCAAAGCCCTAATATTCTTTTCACCTTTTGACTCGTTGACTAAAAATCATGTGTCAATAAACTCATTGGGAGGAGCATTGATTTTTTCTCTATAGATTTGATGTTGGTGACAATACCGCACATGTTGAATACAATTGACTTCCATAGTTAACTAATAGTAACCTAGCCTCATGATTTTCCTTGCTTAGGTATGGCCATTCATATGAGGACCACATTTCCCTTCATGTATCCCTTTCATTAATAGGCTAACCTCTTGTTCATCAACATACTTCAGGAGGACCAATTCAAAAGATCTCTTATAGAGAGCTCCTCTACTGAGGAAAAATTTAGATACCAATTTCATCAAGTACTTCTGATCATTTGCTTGACTTCTTTGAGGAAATTTACTTTCTCAGAGGTAGTTCATAATATCATAATACCACGGTTGACCATGATGTTCTTTTTCAATCACCATGCAATAAGCAGGCTTCTTCAAGATATCAATTTATAGTGGATCAATGCTCAAACCCTTGGTTACTTGTAGCACTGATGATAATGTCACCAATGCATCAACAAACTAATTTTGAGACCTTGGCGATAGTCTAGGGAGATTTTATCGAATTCCTTAACCAAGTCCTCAAGATATTCATGGTAAGGAATCGCCTTTGAGTCACATGTTTGCCATTCACCTTCTGTTGGAAGAATGATAAGTGCAAAATCGCCATAGACTTAAGGTCTTTTGATTTTCATATTGATGGCTGACTATAGGTCAAGGATATAGGCTTCATATTTAGGAATATTATTGATACAAGTAAATACCAGTTTCGCGGCTACGAGATAATGTTGACCAGTAGGGGATATTAAAATTGCCCAGTGGTAGAACTAGAAAGGTTAATTGCTTTATCGAAATACAAGGTCTACTTGTTATGTGAAGCCAAGTGAATCCGTTCATCTTCATCCCAATCATCATAATTCTTGAGATTTTCAGCTAACATGTTATCCATGGCTCAATCTTTAATGGACTTTTGTGCCACGCTTAGGATGTCGAATTCAGAAAGTAATATTTGCTATTTGGTGAGCCTTCCAACTAGTGCATGCTTTTCCAAAAGATACTTGATTGGGTCATTTTCAATCACTAACAAGATGCGTTGGTGAAGGGTATATTGCCTTAAACAATGTAATACCCAAATTAAGGCTACACATGTCTTTTCCACTTCTGGATATCAAACCTCGAAGGTGGCGAACTTCTTACAGAGGTAGTATATGACACAATATATCCCATCTTTCAGTCCTTTTTGTGCTAACATGACTCCTAAAGACTTGCCATGAATGGTGAGATACAAGATTAAAGGTATGTCTTGAGTAAGCAGTGCCATTGTGAAAGATATTGCTAGAGTTCCTTAAAGGACTTTTGGCATTCTTCATCCCAATTGATTTTGGCATTCTTCTTTAATAGCTTGAGGAATGGCGTCGTGGTTTCTAATAACCGGGAGATAAACCTCGCTCCATAATTCAGTCTTCCCAATAGGCTTCAAACTTCCTTAACGGTGGAAGGAGGTTTCAAATTGCAAATGGCTTTCATCTTTGAGGGATCAATTTTGATGCCAACGCTACTAACCATGAATCCAAGAAGCTTCCTAGACTTTGCCCCAAATATGCATTTTGCGGGGCTAAGCCTAAACTTAAACTTTCTCAGTTGATCAAACAACTTCCTTAAGAATTTGAAGTGATCTTCACCTTGTCTTGATTTAGTGATCATATTGACGATATAGACTTCAATCTCCTTATGCATTATATCATGAAACAAAGCTACCATAACTCTTTGATAAGTTGCCCCAGCGTTCTTCATGCAAAAGGGCATGACTTTATAACAAAATTGTCCCCCATGGTGTAACATCCTTGATTTCAACCTTTTTTTGGTTCCACCAACTTACCCGAGAGGGTGACTTTGGCCTATGATAATCATTTAAAGGGTGGCTTTGCCACGAACCCCGGGTGCGTCGGAATGGTCATTTTAACATATCCGTAAAAAGCTCTTACCCAATTTCATTTGCTCTTCGAATGGTCTATTTTCTATGTTGGCCTTATTCTTTGAAAAGAAAAGACAAAATATAACATTCTAGAACCCCCCCCCCCCGGGTCATTCATAAGGGGTGACTCATCACCTTAGGTGGACACTTCTAGATTTGGTATTCATTACCCAAGATTTGCTTTGGGGATTAAGTCGATGAGTCATAGCATAAATGGACCAATGAAGGGAAGACAAAATAGAAAGTTCTAAAATGCTTAGCTTAATGAACAAGTATAGGCATAAAACATATGCTAAAAATCCTAGCTTCATGATTACCATATCTTGGGCTTTAAATAAGGAAGGTGAGTCATTAGATTAGGTGGCCTTATGAAGGTTATGTAATGATGGCTAGAAGATTTGCCTTGGAGAATAAGTTAGTGACTCATGCTTAGGTGTCCCTATAAAGATTTGATCATCATTACACTTAGATTTTCCTTGGAGAACAAGTAGGCTAAGTCATGATGGCATGAAATAGGTGGTCCAATGAGAAGACGGCGAGTATTCTCCTAGGACTCTAGACATGCCACCTTTCTAAGTAGGCATTTCACCTTGCCAATTAGACTTTCCACCTTGACTTTATAGCTGTTCCATACTAAGAAAGGTGATTGGGCCATTTGGATAAATAATGATGAGGATGGTGTCTATAAATAGGATGAGCCCCTCATTCATTCTCATCCTTGAAATCTTCTTTGCATGCTCCCCTCTCTTCTTCTCTCTCAGCCTTCACGTGCATCAACCCTCACCAAACTATTCCTCAAGATTTTGAGGTCCGTCCAAGTAAGTGGAACCTCTAACTCTTGGTTAGGGCAATAGCCTACATCATCGAGTTTAGTTGTGTGCTCACCCATGTAAGCTATGTGTATGTTATAATGTTCTTTTTGTATTGTTTGCTCATATTTGCATGCTTGAATGCATTCATACCCCCGGACAAGGTCGAGGTTCACTCAGCATGGAATCGACATTAAGTCGTGATGGCCTAAGCCCACGAGGTTTTGGATCGGTATTAACTCGTGCCGGTTCTAAGTCTCGTTAGGTGTGGGGATTGCCCAAGGCTACAAGGTCTTGAATCGGTAAGGCATGTCAATCCCAATTCTTGTTTAGTACGGGGATTGCCCAAGCCCATGGGGTCTTGGCATGGCACAAAGGATGATGGTTCCAAGTCTTGCTTGGTACGAGGATTGGCCTAGGTGTTTAGTGTTAGAGGAAACTCCATTGTTATTTTGAAGTTGACAAAATATTTCCAAAAATCTAGTCTGAAAACTTGCAGACTCAAAAGTTATGTTCTAAAGAACTCCAGACTCTTTTGTCAAAATCTGAAGACACGAGACTTTAGTTTAAAAAGTCTGTCCTCACCGATAGTTTCTAGACCGAAGAACGAAGACTTATCCAGATACGGATTTATCTTCAAGGATTTGATTCGTATGGTTTCTAGAAGATCTTATGGCTGGATTTGACATTGACTTGATTGATCATTCCTATTGGAACTTACTCTGATATGAAGATCGTTTGAAAGGCAAGCAAACTTGGAAAGTTCTACTTATGGAAACCAAAGATCCTGACTATATAGACAAACAGGATTGATGAGCTTTTGCCACAATCTTCTAACGGCTCGAAGATCCCCTTGATTGATTCTATTCAACGGGTAGATTAGAAGAATTCCTTTGGTAAGTGCCAACGGTTATGAAAGCATGAAGGAGTATTTAAGGCAAACTCTCAAGTTGTTCGAGGTGTGCATGAAAAGAAGAATTCTAAAGTCTGAAGTTCTCCAATTACTTACCGTTTCATTCGTTAAGCTCAAAATTGTATACGAAAGAGAGAGATACTTAGTGAGACTTTGTGAGAGACCAGTAGAGACTCATCACCGAGAAAGTCGAAGATCACAAGTTGTAAAATCTCTTTTGATTCATAGTGGAATCCAGCTAGTGGATGTCAGTGCAGGAGAGTGGATGTAGGCTTGATCTAAGCCGAACCACTATAAATATTGTGTTATAATTCTCTTTCCTTGAACTCTTTACTTTCGTTCATATATTCATTACGTTCTTAGTCTATCATCTTCTAAAAACAAATTACTTCTACTAAGTATTGCGAATTTTTTTTGTACATATTCACCCATCTCTAGGTGTTTGTACTAGCCCTTTTAATTGGTGTCAGAGCCTGTGTGCTTATTTATTGAAGTGTTTTACTTCTTAAGCTAAAAATCTATGGCTAGTATTTTGGCTTAAGGATTGGTTGAAGATGAAAGCAACACTAGACCTCCTTACTTTGATGGGAAGGAGTACAATGTATGGAAAAAGAAGATGAAGGCATTCCTGAGATCAAAAAATCCCCTAGAATGGGATGTGGTAGAAAAAAAGATCATTCCCAAAGCTACATCAACCTCAGAAAGAGGAAAGAAAGTTGTAGATGCTGGTGAAATGACACAAGCAAAAATAACCAAGAGATAAGCTCTTGATGCTAAAGCTATCTACTCCTTATATTGTGCTTTATCTCCTACTAAGTATAACATAATTTCATCTTGTGAAACAGCAAAAAAAGTCCCGGACAAGTTGCATTTTACCTATGAAGGAACTGATCGAGTCAAGGAAACAAAAATCAATATACTACTTGGACAGTATGAAGCCTTCAAGATAAAGCCAGGAGAATCCATAACTGACATGTTCAGTCATTTCATAGAGATTGTAAATGGTCTAGCATATCATGGACAACCAATCTCAGGACAAATGAAAGTCAATAAATTGCTGCGTGGACTCTCTAAAGACTGGAATCACATTAAGACTTCAATAAGAGAAACACAGAGGATTATGCCTCTTTCAATAGACGAATTGGTTAGCACACTTCAATCATATGAAGTGGAGCAAATAAATGAAGAAGAAGATCCAAAAGGTAAGAAGTCAATTGCCTTAAAATCTAACAATGACTCTAATGTTACATATTCAGAAGATGACTTGGACAATGAAGAGCTAGCACTTATGATTAGGAAGTTCAGGAAGTTGAATAGGAAAGGAAGAAGGTTCAACTGGAAGAAGTAGAGTAATTAAAGATTTCAGAAGAGATCAAATGAAGATAATGAGACAAACAAAGATGTGATTTGCTTCGAATGCAAGAAAAATGGACACATCGTACCCAACTGCCCTTTGTTGAAGAAAAAGAAGGGAAATATAGAGAAATTTAAAAAGGCTCTCAAAGTAGAGACATTGACCGATATTGAATGCGAAGAAAGTGATGAAGAATATGTCAACATATGTTTAATGGCAAATTCAGAATCGAGACTCAAACTTTGAATCGATTCAAACTCGACTCGGACAAAGTCGAGGTTAGTAACTAAAAAATTTCTGTTAAAGTCTCAAAGTATATAGATGAACTTTGTCCCAGCTTTCAAAACATCTCTTAAAATGATTTCTTAACTAAAAAGGGAGAATTCTAAACTGAAGCAACATGAAATTTCTTGGAAAGAAAAGTTTGAAACTCTAGACAAAAGCTTTGTTGATTTAAAGGAAAATGCATATTCACTTTCAAAGGAAAATATCTTTTTGAAAGAAGACATTTCAAATATCACAAAAAGATTTTCAAAAGGATCTGAAAAGTTGGAAATGATTCTTTCAAGAAAAGACCTTATTTTAACAAATCTAGTTTAGGAATACACAAGAAACTATTCTTTTACTTGATTTTCACAAAGTAAAGGAAAGAATCAAACAAAGACCTATTAAAGCATTTTACAAAAATCATTATCAAAAAGTTTTTATAAAACATATTGGCCAAAGTGTTCTCAAATGTTCAAAGTGTAACAGCTCATAACATTTCGAGAAGGAATGTCCCATGGTTTGGAGACCGATTAAGAGGAATTGGGTAAAGATTGTTTTTGGCATTAACTCCCCCGAACCCAAGAAAATATGGGTATAAAAAAAAACTTGAGTTCTTTTTATGATCGCAGGTCACTATCAAAAAAAAGATCAAATAGTATTTGGATAGTGGCTGTTCGAGACATATGACAGAGATTCAAGTTGTTTTTATAAATATTATGCAAATAAATGGTGGAAAAGTATCTTTTGGTGGAAACAACATAGGAAAAATTGTTGGATGTGGAACTATAAACATCGGAAGTCTTACAATCAACAATGTCTCTTTGGTAGAAGGTTTGAACTACAACTTACTCAAAGCATAAGTCAACCGTGTGGCACTGGTTTCAAAATTAACTTTCAAGAAGGCATTTGCTCGGGAACTAGTAAAGACTTATCTCAATCTTTCGTTGGACGAAGACAGAGAAATATATACCTTTTGGATATAAAACTAGAAAGCTCTCAGTGTCTAATCTCCATACAAGATAAAGCAAATCTTTGACATCGAAAGCTTGGTCATGCTAACATGAAGCAGATTACCAAGATTTCCTCCGAGAACCTTGTTCGTGGATTGCGCAACTTGACTTATCAAAAGTCTGAATTATGCATGCCATGTGTTTTAGGAAAGTAGGTTAGAAGTTCTTTTAAACCTATAAATCAAGTTTCTACTAATCGAGTTTTGCAGCTTCTGCATATGGACCTCTTTGGACCAACAAGAACTCAAAGTATTGGTGGAAATAGATACTGTCTAGTAATAGTAGATGATTACTCTCGCTTTACCTGGGTATTCTTCTTGGCAAGTAAGTCTGAAACATTCTCTTACTTTTCAAAATTTGCCAAGATGGTTCAGAATGAAAAATAATATACTATTTCAATCATACGGACAGATCATTGAGGTGAGTTTGAAAATCAAGACTTTGTAAATTATTGTTATGAATTTGGTTTACAACATGTTTTCTCTTCACCATATACTCGAGCAAAATGGGGTTGTACAAAGAAAGAATAGATCCTTGTAGGAGATGGTAACCCTCTTAATTGAAAGTAATATTTCTTCTCGTTTTTGGGCTGAAGCAATTTCTACAGCTTGCTATATCATTAATAGAGTGTTCTTGAGGCTTATTCTAAAGAAAACTCCTTATTGAGTACTTAAAGGGTAAAAGCCAAATGTCTCTTATTTTCATATGTTTGGTTGTAAGTGTTTTGTTTTGAAAAATGCAAATGATTGAATTGGTAAGTTTGAAGAAAAATTAGACGAAGGAATTTTTCTTAGTTACTCAAACACAAGAAAAGCATATAGAGTATACAACAAGAAGACTTAGTCTGTAGAAGAATTTATGAACGTCAAGTTTCAAGACTCCATGCAAAATCAAGTGGACCAGACTCAACTTGAAGAGCCTAAACCTACTCTAGACATTATAAAGTCTACTTCTCCCGAAGTGGTTTAGACCAAAAATCTCAACTGAAGTAGAGGATCAAGTGTAGCACCCCGAACCGTTCGACGGTCACCACAAGCACCAATGTTACACCTTATTACCCTCTTATACTTATACTTATAACAAAAGCGTCGTTGTTCACAAGCATTTTTTTTTAAAGGCGGTCCTAGCGCGACTCATTAGCAGAAGCAAACATCACCATCTCTCCCCCTCCTAACCATGATACAAATACACACCACTAATCACCATGATTTTATAAATAAGCCACGACACCTTATTTACATATACTTTTAAGATGGGACTCCCTTTTGGGTCGATACATAACAAGGAAAAGCTAGGACTCTGCCATGTCCAGCCTAAAACCTAAAAAAAAACCCTCAACTCTCTACATCACATGTGTACAACCCCCATCATAGGTGTTGGCTAACTATCCAAAAAAAAAAAAAACAATAGCCCCTACTCGTCACGCTCGGGCCTCACACCCAATCCGATGCGTCAGGCAGTGGCGGCGGCAGCATCCCTCTCATCACCCCATCACGGCTAACGTGGACAGAGACAAACTCCTGAACGACTGGGCCCCAGCGAGGCCTATGTCGTACATGACAAAGCAGCACACATGTATGTATGCCAGTCTAGGCACAGAAGGACAGCTGAACTCCTCACACTCTACCTTGACGTCGGACGGTAACCCGTAAAATGCATCCCGCGCGACGGCAGGAAGCGGCATACTGCTAATCTGAAATGTTGGTCCCCAAAAGGGGTGAGTACAACCACTCAGCAGATAAGGAATCCAATAACAACTCAATGCATCATACAAATCATACATGCATTGCGGGCGTTACTTACCTTGAAGCCATGTGCATACTATCATGCATCATCATATTATGGTATCATTATATCATACATGTCATCATCATCATGGCATCGTCATATCGTTCATGTCTAACCACATATCATCATCATCGCTATCATCATCATGCATATGATAATGCATGTCATCATGCCATATCATATATCATCATCACTATCATCATCATGCATATCATCATGCATATCATACCATGCGTGATCATCACATCACATCACATCACATATCATCATCATCATCATCATGCATGTCATATATCATTATCATTATCATCATCATTATCATGCATATCATGCCATGGTTTAATTTCCACTTTTAGTTTTCAACTTGATCACCACATCACCCATTCCTCAAATCATCAATTTCATCATCCCCTCGGGCAAAGACCTCCGATAGGGCTTTCGGCATTCAGCCATTCCAGGCCACCGGGCATCTGGCCTCCCACATTCCGGGCATCTCACATCCCAACTGGCATCACGAGGTATTCCCTTCGGGCAGAAACCTCCGACAGGGCTTCCGGCATTTACACTCCCTGGCCGAGCATCTCGCACCCCAATCCTGGCATCGCGAGGCATTCCCTTCGGGCAAAAACCTCCAACAGGGTTCCGGCCCCCCACATTCCAGACATCTCATATCCTAACTGGCATCACGAGGCATTCCCTTCGGGCAGAAACCTCCGACAGGGCTTCCAGCATTTACACTCCCTGGCCGGGCATCCTAAAACTCCCAGGGCCATCCGACAATGTATCTCTATACATTCTGGGCATCATTCTCCACCACCACAATCTCCTCATTTAACATTATCCGTGTTTACCAATTTCGGTCTTAATTTAACATGGCATATGACATGACATCAAACAAATCATACTTGGCATGAAATTCACATATGCATCTCAATTTAATGTCATGCATACATCAAGACCTCATCATACATGTAATATGGTATAATTATTTATGAAATAAAATTTAATGGAATTTATGGCCAATAAAATAATCCATTTTCATGTCCTTTTTCATTTATTTAAATTTCAGCTTTTGCCATTTTCAAAAATATTAACTTCAATATCTATAAATTTCTAGAAATTATAAAAATTAAGGCAAGTCATAAACAAGACAATTGAATAATAATTTCATGCAAAATACATGGCCAAATAGAATTTCACACGATTTCACAATTCTCACAAAACATCATATAATTTTCGGATGAAACCAGTATGCACAGTTTCCGAAGAAATTCGATGAAAATATCCATACGACCTCCAAAATTACGAAATTTTACCGAGTCATAGCCAAGACATTTTCGTCTCTTTTATGAAGACTTCCAAGCCAGATTCTTTTTAGATTAATTTCTACAGTCTCACGAAGCTTCTGGATCCAACACCGAAATGTCCAATACATGGTTCTCCGAAATACTGAGTTTTCACCTACCTATTCTTCTTATTTTCCTCTGAAATTTGGTTATGTTCTACATCAAGACGTTCTCTACAAGTTTCATGAAGAAACCTAAGTCAAATAACCAAAGTATAGTCGTCTCTTAAGTCCATGGAGTCTCGGGTGTCCCGAGATACACCTCCAGAATTACTGTCTTTAAGATCTAGTTGATTTACTAGGCTATACTTGTTCATTTCACTTCAAATTTGAGTATGTTGTATTTTAAGATGTTAGCTACAACTTTCATGAAGAAATTGAAGCCAAAATCGGACTCTAAACATGCATGCAAGCTCAAAAAAATTTCTGACTCACATGATCCAAGCAAGAACAGTCATGCGATTCAAGAATAAGCCAACCACACCCCGGTTTTTCTCACTTAAACACCCAGAAATTCAACATGCAAGCAACATACAAACATGCAAGAGAAGCTAGAGTACTCCCACTTCCCTCTAGACCGGATGGACGATGGCACACGGCGGCGAACACGGCGGACGGACGGCGACGGCGACTCCTCCTCCCTCTCGGCCGCTCTCCCTCTCTCTCGCACAATCTCTCTCTCCCTCTCTGGGCGAATGGCTAACCGGCCATTCTCTCTCTCTCTTCCTTTCTTATACCCCCTAATCCTCATGATTAACAATCATTACTTGCCTTAACCATGGCCAATGCATGGCCTTCTTCCCTAAGCCAATACATGAGAGTTTTATGCCACTTGTCCTATTGGATTTTTGAATTTGGGCTTGGGCTCCTTGTGGCCGGTCGACCACCTCCTCTTGGGCCTCTATTGGGCCGGCTAGCTTAGCCCACTAAAGCTTAGGCCAATGGGCCTAAGGCCCATCCCAAAAATTGACCTTTTCCCTTCTTCTTTTTTTGAATTCCTTTCTATAAATATTTTCAAATTCCAATTTTTCATCTTGGCCAAAGTCTTGGGACATCTTGTTTATTGGCTTTTAATTTATAAAGTACATGGCCAAGCATAGGTTATTAATATATCAAATTTAAATTCTCACAATCACATGCACAAATCATCTAATTAAAAGACTAATGGCTAAAGCATAAGCCTTGGGAAATTTTATCACCTAATTAGAGACTTTAACACACCTTATAATTTGACTTTGAATTTTGGGATGCCACAATTCTCCCCTCCTTAAAGAATTTCGTCTCGAAATTAGACACCACTCGTGCCTTCTGGAAACAAATAGGGGTACTTTTCCTTCATCTGATCCTCACTTTCCCATATGGCTTCCTCTATATCATGATGTCGCCATAATACCTTAACCAATGGAATCTTCTTGGTCCTAAGGATTTGCTCCTTTCGATCCAATATCTGCACAGGCTCTTCAATGTACCTTACTTTCTCATCCACTTTGATGGCTTCATGATCGAGTATGTGACCAGGATCCGGCTGGTACTTCCTCAACATCGATACATGAAACACATCGTGCAGATTTCCTAACTTAGGAGGTAATGCTAAACGATAAGCTACATCCCCTATCCTCTCGAGTATTTCAAAAGGTCCAACAAATCTAGGGCTTAACTTACCCTTCATCCCGAATCGAGATATCCCTTTCATTGGAGATACCTTAAGGAATACATGGTCTCCTACACTAAATTCCAAAGGCCTTCTACGCCTATCTGCGTAGTCTTTCTGTCTACTCTGAGCTGTTCTAAGTCTTTCTCTGATAATTTCAATAGCTTCAGTGGTAACTTGTACCAGTTTAGGTCCTGTCAATTTCCTCTCACCTACTTCATTCCAACAGACAGGAGTCCTACATCTCCTTCCATATAATGCTTAATAGGGAGCCATGTCTATACTCTTCTGAAAACTATTATTATAGGCAAACTCCACCAAATGCAATCTTTCATCCCAATTTCCTTTGAAATCAATTACACAAGCCCTTAACATATCCTCTAATGTCTGAATTACTCTTTCAGTTTGTCCATTGGTCTTGGGATGAAAAGCAGTACTAAATTGAAGCTTAGTCCCTAATGCAATTTGAAGACTTCTCCAAAAATTCGAAGTAAACCTCGAATCCTGATCTGAAGTAATGGTCACTGGAATACCATGTAAGCATACCACTTGACTTACATACATGTCCGCATACTTATCCATTGGGTAGTCCATGTGAATTGCTAAGAAATGTGCCGATTTAGTCAAACGATCCACTATAACCCAAATTGAGTCATGACTACTTGATGTCCTTGACAATCCTTGCACAAAATCCATCGTTATATGTTCCCATTTCCATTCTGGAATGTCTAATGGTCTCAAAAGTCCTGCGGGTCTACGATGTTCCGCTTTTACTTGCTAGCACGTCAAACATTAAGAAACGTACTTAGCCATATCTGCCTTCATACCATTCCACCAAAATTGTTGACGCAAATTTCTATACATCTTTGTACTACCTGGGTGGATACTATAATTACTCCTATGTGCCTCCGACAGAATTTCCTTCTTTAACTCTTCATTGTCGGGAATACAAAGTCGTCCTTGACATCTTACTATTCCATCATCAGAGATTTGAAATTCTGATTTTTTTCCTAAAGATACAGCATCTTTCACTTTCAAAATCTCTGGGTCAGATTCTTGCAGGATCTTAATTTTTTGGATAATCTCCAGCCCAATCCTTAATGCACTAAGCATACCGGTAAGACAATCCATTTCCAATTTTAATTCAGAGTCTGCTACAGATTCTAACAATTCCCATTCTGCCATCCTCAAACTAGCCATTTCTATAGCCGACTTACGACTAAGAGCATCCGCTACTCTATTCGCTTTCCCTGGATGATATCTTATCTCACAGTCATAATCCTTCAACAACTCCATCCACCTCCTTTGTCTCATATTCAACTCCTTTTGTGAGAACACATACTTTAAACTTTTATGATCCGTATAAATCTCAAACTTTTCCCCATACAAATAGTGTCTCCATATCTTTAGGGCAAACATTATAGCTGCTAGCTCTAAATCATGCGTTGGGTAATTCAGCTCATGGGGTTTTAATGTCTGGATGCATAGGCTATGACTTTGCCATGTTGCATCAACACACATCCCAGTCCTTTGTGAGATGCATCACTATACACTGTAAAACCATCAGGTTCAGTCGGTATAGTCAAGATTGGAGCTGAAGTCAATTTCCTTTTGAGCTCCTGGAAACTCCTATTCCCCATTCCATTCAAATTTCACATTCTTTCGAGTCAATTTAGTCAAAGGTCTTGCCAATCGTGAAAATCCTTCAATGAACCTCCTATAATAGCTAGCCAGTCCTAAGAAACTTCGTATTTCAGTGGGTGTCGTTGGTCTCGGCCAATTTACTACCATTTCAACTTTTGCCGGGTCTACTGCAATTCCTTTTCCTGACACCACATGCCCTAGAAATATTATCTGGTTCAACCAGAATTCACACTTACTAAACTTAGCATACAACTTATGCTCTCTCAAGGTCTGTAAAATTATCCTCAAATGTTGCTCATGCTCTTTAGGCCCTTTTGAATAAATCAGGATGTCATCAATAAACACAATCACAAACTGATCCAAGTAAGGCTGAAATATCCTATTCATCAAATCCATAAATGCAACCGGCGCGTTGGTCAATCCAAATGGCATAACAAGGAACTCATAGTGTCCATAACGAGTCCTAAACGTAGTCTTAGGAATGTCCTCCTTCTTAATTCTTAACTGATGGTATCCCGACCTCAAGTCAATCTTAGAGAAGACCGAACTTCCCTGGAGTTGGTCAAACAAGTCATCAATTCTAGGCAAATGATACTTATTCTTAATGGTCACCTGGTTCAACTGCCTATAATCAATACACAAGCGCATCGATCCATCATTCTTTTTCACAAACAAGACCGGTGCACCCCAAGGTGAAGCACTTGGTCTAATGAATCCTTTGTCAAGTAACTCCTGCAGTTGCACTTTCAATTCCTTTAATTCGACTAAGGCCATTCTATATGGGGCTTTTGATATTGGTCCTGTTCCAGGCATTAATTCAATTTCAAATTCAATCTCCCGCTCTGGCGGCAATCCAGGCAATTCCTCAGGGAATACATCTTGAAATTCATTAACTACGCGGACTTCCTCAAATTTAGGTTCCTCCTTTACATAATCTTTAACTATGGCTAGGTACCCTTGACATCATTTGTCAAGTAACTTACAGGCTTCTACTGCCGAAATAAGTGCTACAGGAAGATGGGTCTGTCCTCCTAAAAATTCACAACTAGACTGATCAAGTAAAATGAATTGAACTATTCTTCTATAACAATCCATTCTAGCCCGATACTTACGAAGCCAGTCCATTCCTATAATAATGTCAAAGTTATACATAGCCATTACAACCAAGTCTATTTCCATATCCCTTCCTCCCATTGATATCTTAAAATTTCCACACACCAGCGTAGACAATACCATATCCTTTAAAGGCGTGGAAACACAAAGTGGCGTCTCAAGAGGCATAACTCCTATTCTATTCAAATGTCTATATCTTTCAGACACAAATGAATGCGATGCACCCGTATCAAACAATGCATATGCCCTTTCACCATTGATAAAGATCGTACCTGAAATAACATTCTTGGAAGCTTCCGCTTCCTCCTGGGTGATTGCATACACCCTTCCTTGTGCAGGTGGTCTTTGAGGATTTCCTTGTGGGTTTGACCTAATAGCACTCTGATATCCCTGTCGCATCGAGCCAACACTCACTTGAGACCTTTCTTGTTGGCAACTTCTCCTAAGATGACCCACTTGTCCACAACCAAAACATTTTGGTCGTCCATTGCAAGGTCCTGGGCCATGTCTCCCATTACACTTTTGACAAACACTAGGCTGATAAGGTGCTTTCCCTATATTCAGACCACTTTTGCTCCCCCAAAATTTCCAAAATTACTCTTTTTCTTCACATTCCAGGTCTGTCCTTGACCAGAATAAGGTCTCTTACCCCTTCTCACATCATTAAAATTCAACGGTTTCTTAAACTCTGATCGCTCTCTCAACAGCTCCTCCTCCACCAATTGTGTCCTTTCATAAATCTCATTATAATCCCTTATGTTCAATGGCACTAGTTGCTTTCTAATGTCAGTCTTCAATCCTTTCAGAAATCTCTTAACCTTCTCTTCCTGGTCTTCAACTAGCCTAGGAGCATATCTAGATAGTTCAGAAAATCTAGCCTCATACTGGTCTACCGTCAGCTCCTTTTGTTCCAATTGAACAAATTCAGTAATTTTCCTATCCTTAGCACAGTCAGAAAAATGCTTCCTATTGAAAGCTCTCACAAACTCCTCCCAGTTCACATCAGTACTTGGTGGAAAGATTATGTCCTTCGAAGCTCTCCACCAAAACTTCGCATTTCCCTTCAACTGGTACTCTGCTAAAACTATTTTCTCAGCATCAGTGCAGTCCAACAGCCGGAAAATTCGTTCCATCCCATCAATCCATTGCTCCGCCTCCTTAGGACTTCCCATTCCATTGAACTTAAGTGGCTTCAACTTTAGAAACTGCTCCACTAGTCCTTGAGTATGGCGTTCTGCTCCGGGTTGTTGCTGCGCTTGCCTTTCCATCAGATTTCCAATATTGGCTAATGCCTGCAGGATGTCTTCCATTCGGGGTTCAGCCCTTGCAACAGAGGCTTCAGCCCTCGATGGATGAGCACTTCCAGCTCGCACCATGACTTTCCTGTAATTTCCAAGCATTGCCTCAGGAATAATTTGAGACTCACTGCCTCCATTCAAAGCAACTACTACTACTACACAAGTAACATATACATGTTACTGGTACCTAAAGACAATTCAAAGTAAACTACTAGGGATCTGCGAGTGAATTCTCATCACCCGTTATTCAATTATTTCGTTTTATATCCTATGGTGTGCATTGTCATCATGTTCCTCAATTTCCAAATGAGGCTCCTTATCACTCCATCTATAACCATTCGCTCTGATACCAAAAAGGGCGTTGTAGCACTCCAAACCCTTCGGCGGTCGCCACAAGCACCAATGTTACACCTTATTACCCTCTTGTACTTATACTTATAACAAAAGCGTCGTTGTTCACAGGCATTTTTTTTTTTAAAGGCGGTCTCAGCGTGACTCATTAGCGGAAGCAAACATCACCATCTCTCCCCCTCCTAACCATGATACAAATACACACCACTAATCACCATGATTTTATAAACAAGCCACGACACCTTATTTACATATACTTTTAAGATGGGACTCCCTTTTGGGTCGATACATAACAAGGAAAAGCTAGGACTCTGCCATGTCCAGCCTAAAACCTCAAAAAGAACCCACGACCCTCTACATCACATGTGTACAACCCCCATCATAGGTGTCGACTAACTATCCCAAAAAAAAAAAAAACAACAGCCCCTACTCGTCACGCTCGGGCCTCACACCCAGTCCGGTGCGTCAGGCGGTGGCGGCGGCAGCATCCCTCTCATCACCCCATTGCAGCGAACATGGACAGAGACAAACTCCTAAACGATTGGGCCCCCAGCCAGGCCTATGTTGTACATGACAAAGCAGTGCACACGTATGTATGCCAGTCCAGGCACAGAAGGATAGCTGAACTCCTCACACTCTACCTCGACGTAGGACGGTAACCCGTAAAATGCACCCCGCGCGACGGTAGGAAGCGGCATACTGCTAATCTGAAATGTTGGTCCCCAAAAGGGGTGAGTACAACCACTCAGCAGATAAGGAATCCAATAACAGCTCAATGCATCATACAAATCATACATGCATTGCAGGCGTTACTTACCTTGAAGTCATGCGCATACTATCATGCATCATCATATCATGGTATCATTATATCATACATGTCATCATCATCATGGCATCGTCATATCGTTCATGTCTAACCACATATCATCATCATCGCTATCGTCATCATGCATATCATCATACATGTCATCATGCCATATCGTATATCATCATCATGCATATCATCATGCATATCATACCATGGGTGATCATCATATCACATCACATATCATCATCATCATCATGCATGTCATATATCATTATCATCATCATCATCATCATGCATATCATGCCATGGTTTAATTTCCAATTGTAGTTTTCAACTTGATCACCACATCACCCATTCCTCAAATCATCAATTTCATCATCCCCTCGAGCAAAGACCTCCGATAGGGCTTTCGGCATTCAGCCATTCCAGGCCACTGGGCATCCGGCCCCCCACATTTCGAGCATCTCGCATCCCAACTGGCATCACGAGGCATTCCCTTCGAGCAGAAACCTCCTACAGGGCTTCTGTCATTTACACTCCTTGGCCGGGCATCTCGCACCCCAATCCTAGCATCGTGAGGCATTCCCTTCGGGCAAAAACCTCCGACAGGGTTCCGGCCCCCCACATTCCGGACATCTCGTATCCTAACTGGCATTACGAGGCATTCCCTTCTGGCAGAAACCTCCGATAGGGCTTCTGGCATTTACACTCCCTGGTTGGGCATCCTGAAATTCCCAGGGCCATCTGACAATGTATCTCTATACATTCCGGGCATCATTCTCCACCACCACAATCTCCTCATTTAACATTATCCGTGTTTACCAATTTCGGTCTTAATTTAACATGGCATATGACATGACATCAAACAAATCATACTTGGCATGAAATTCACACATGCATCTCAATTTAATGTCATGCATACATCAAGACTTCATCATACATGTAATATGGTATAATTATTTATGAAATAAAATTTAATGGAATTTATGGCCAATAAAATAATCCATTTTCATGTCCTTTTTCATTTATTTAAATTTCAGCTTTTGCCATTTTCAAAAATATTAACTTCAATATCTATAAATTTCCAGAAATTATAAAAATTAAGGCAAGTCATAAACAAGACAATTGAATAATAATTTCATGCAAAATACATGGCCAAATAAAATTTCACACAATTTCACAATTCTCACAAAACATCATATAATTTTCTGATGAAACCAGTATGCACAGTTTCCGAAGAAATTCGATTAAAATATCCATACGACCTCCAAAGTTACGAAATTTTACCGAGTTATAGCCAAGTCATTTTCGTACATCTTTCATGAAGACTTCCAAGCCAGATTCTTTTTAGATTAATTTCTATAGTCTCACGAAGCTTCTGGATCCAACACCGAAATGTCCAGTACATGGTTCTCCGAAATACTGAGTTTTCACCTACCTATTCTTCTTCGTTTCCTCTGAAATTTGGTTATGTTCTACATCAAGACGTTCTCTACAAGTTTCATGAAGAAACCTAAGTCAAATAACCAAATTATAGTCGTCTCTTAAGTCCGTGGATTCTCGGGTGTCCCGATATACACCTCCAGAATTACTGTCTTTAAGATCTAGTCGATTTACTAGGCTATACTTGTTCATTTCACTTCAAATTTGAGTATGTTGTAGTTTAAGATGTTAACTACAACTTTGATGAAGAAATCGAAGCCAAAATCGGACTCTAAATATGCATGCAAGCTCAAACAACTTTCTGACTCACATGACCCGAGCAAGAACAGTCATGCAATTCAAGAATAAGCCAACCACACCTCGGTTTTTCTCACTTAAACACCCAAAAATTCAACATGCAAACAACATACAAACATGCAAGAGAAGGTAGAGGACTCCCACTTGCCTCTAGACCGGACGGACGACGGCACACGGCTGCGAACACGGTGGACAGACGGCGACGGCGACTCCTCCTCCCTCTCGGCCGTTGTCCCTCTCTCTCGCACAATCTCTCTCTCTCTTTGGGCGAATGGCTAACCGGCCATTCTCTCTCTCTCTCTTCCCTTCTTATACCCCCTAATCCTCATGATTAACAATCATTACTTGCCTTAACCATGGCCAATGCATGGCCTTCTTCCCTAAGCCAATACATGAGAGTCTTGTGCCACTTGTCCTATTGGATTTTTGAATTTGGGCTTGGGCTCCTTATGGCCGGTCGACCACCTCCTCTTGGGCCTCTATTGGGCCGGCTAGCTTAGCCCACTAAAGCTTAGGCCAATGGGCCTAAGGCCCATCCCAAAAATTGACCTTTTCCTTTTCTTTTTTTTTGAATTCCTTTCTTTAAATATTTTCAAATTCCAATTTTTCATCTTGGCCAAAGTCTTGGGACATCTTGTTTATTGGAATTTAATTTATAAAGTACATGTCCAAGCATAGGTTATTAATCTATCAAATTTAAATTCTCACAATCACATGCACAAATCATCTAATTAAAAGACTAATGGCTAAAGCATAAGCCATGGGAAATTTTATCACCTAATTAGAGACTTTAACACACCTTATAATTTGACTTTGAATTTTGGGATGCCACATCAAGAGACTCATAAATCAACCAGCAATTGGAAGCATAAGTCAAGTCATCTCAAGGAACTCATCATTAGCAACATTGAAGAAGGAATTCGCACAAGATCCAAAAGACAAAAGAGTCTAGTGCTTTGGCACTTATTTCTGAGATTGAACCTAAAAGCATAGAAAAGTCCTTGGCTGATGAAAGTTGTATTGAAGCTATGCAAGAAAAACTCAGACAGTTCAGCATCAACGATGTTTGGGAATTAATTCCTAAACCTAAAGATAAGTCCATTATTGGAACTAAATGGGTTTTCAAGAACAAAGTGGATGAAAAAGGAAAAGTGGTAAGAAACAAAGCAGGACTTGTGGCCAAAGGATATATGCAAGAAGAAGGGATAGACTATGACGAGACCTATGCACCAATAGCAAGGTTAGAAGGAATTATATTATTACTTGCTTTTGTTTGCTATAAGAATTTCAGGTTATTACAAATTGATGTAAAAGTGCATTCCTAAATGGATTCATCCAAGAAGAAGTCTATGTGGAACAACCACTTGGTTTTGAAGATCCGAGAAAGCCAGACTCAGTCTACAAATTGAAAAAGGTCCTATATGGATTAAAGCAAGCATCTCGAGCCTAGTATGAAAGGTTAAGTAAATTCCTAATTCAAAATGGTTTTGTTAAAGGTGAGATAGATACTACTTTGTTCATTAAAAGAGAAACAAAATATTTTCTACTTATTCAAATTTATGTTGATGATATTATCTTTGGATCACTTAATGAAAATCTATGCAAAAAGTTTTCTAAATGTATGCATGATGAATTCGAGATGAGCATGATGGGTGAGTTAACTTTTTTATTTTTGGATTACAAGTTAAACAATCGAAGGAAGGTATTTTCATTCATCAAGAATAGTATGTGAAATATCTCATCAAGAAGTTTGGGTTAGAGAATTGCAAAAAGACAGAGACATTGATGTCAAGTTCTTCCAAGCTAGATAAAGATGAAGGAGGAAAGAATGTTGACCAGAAGCTATACAGGAGTATTATTCACTTCTTTATCTTACTGCATCTAGACCTGACATGTTGTTTAGTGTTTGTATTTGTGCTAGATTCCAATCAAATCCCAAAGAATCTCACTTAAGTGCTGCAAAGCGTATCATAAAATACGTTGCAACAACTCCAAAGCTAGGTCTGTGGTATTCTAAAGAATGAGACTTTACTCTCCTTGGTTATTCAAATGCAGATTTAACAAGTTGTAGGATTGATAGAAGGAGTACTTCTGGTACATGTCAATTGCTAGGCAACAAGCTGGTATCATGATTTTCAAGAAAGCAAAGTACCGTAGCTCTTTCAACAGCTGAAGCAGAATATGTGGCTCTTGGAAGTTGCTGTTCATAAATTTTGTGGATAAGGCAACAACTTAGAGATTTTGGAATTGAAGAATTGTGCACCTAGATCAAATGTGATAACACCATTGCCATTAATCTCACGAAGAATCCAATTCTTCATTCAAGAGCAAAGCATATAGAAATTCGACACCACTTCATTCGAGATCATGTTTAGAACGGAGAAGTTGAGATCCAGTTCATCGACTCAAAAAATCAGTTGGCGGACATATTCACAAAGCCATTGGAGAAAATTTTATTTAAGTCTATTCGTGCAAGACTGAACATCATATTCTCTATCGGGTAAAGTCTGAAATTGTTCAGACTTAGAGTATCCAGAAGTGACGACTGTAAGTTAATACTTTCCAATTGAATATGAGTTTATTTTTGGATAAAGCTTTGAAAAGGTATGTTGATTTTTGAATTGCTACTTGTCTATTTCATTTGAGGAATTATCCTTGAATTTATGGTAGTTTTTCATTTTCAAAAAGGCAGTTTTTACTTTTTCCTTTATGACTTTTCGTATATCTTGTTTCACTTGCTTTATATACAGTCAAAATTCTTCTTCTCCATTTACGATCATTCAAACCCTAGAATACGGAGATCCTATTTTCTCTCCTTTCTCTTGAGTTGATCCATAAAGTTCTCATCTTTTTCAACGAGCAAGTTCGAGAAATTCCCCTCGACAGTGACAGTGTCAATGTCTTTCCAGAGGAAATCTTCGAGAATTGCAAATAGGGGACCACAGCACATGCCTAAGGGTCCTACCCACTTCGACTTAACTGAAGAAGAAGATTCTACTTAGCAACAACCTCAACAACATTCTTAACAGCGTCACTCCTCACAAAAAGTGACACAAGAGCCTCCACAAGTAGAAGAAGAGATCATTGAAGATGTAGAACCTATAAGAACTCAAAAACCCCAATTTTTGTTTAGACTCTACTCAAACTTAAAGATGGGTGGATCTGCAATGACTTTGATCGATGAGTTTTTGCGATCAAATGGTTACAAGAATGAAACTTTCTTTTTGGATACCATGGAAAAGTTAGGTATTGTACCTAAAGGTTATGGAGCAATGAATTTTGCCAACTTTCCAAGTGATCCGTGTGTGGGTGGATTTAATCAACCTGAAGGGAAGGATAATGATGAGAGAACTGTATACACATTTCCAGCATAGAATGGGTGTTGCTGCAACTATTTGTGGAGAGGGAATGAATTTATTCCATTCCAAGGACCACAAGAGGACTTATTCGAATCTGCTGAAGAGAGGGGTTATGAACCCTAGAAGTGTGGATTTTGATTTTCTTGACTCATTGAAAGTGCAACTGAGGGAGAAGTTTGCACTTCTTCAACTTGAACGTTTTTGTTCAAAATCTACTGAAGCCTATCCTAAACTGACTGCCTATTTCTATTCAAATCTGTCTTTTCTAGATGCGGATAGATTTTGTTTTACGGTTAGGGACAAAGATTTTGTCATTGATGTGAATACTTTGGTTGATGTGATTGGTGTGGAAAGAGGGAGTTTCCAACCAATCAGTGTGTTTGTTGGTCATGCGACTTTGGCTATTGTTCAGGACAGAATTGCTAAGGGCAAGATTTCTTACACTAGAATGAATGCCTCCAATATCCTACTTCACAAGATCATGATCAACTGCATCAGACTCAAATCCACTTCGCAGACCGATGTCTCTTATTCTGAAGCGAAGTTGATGTATGCAATCAACATTGGCTATAAGTTCTCATTGCCTCATACTACCCTCATGCATATGTATAGGACGGTTGTGAAGGACAAGGGGCAACTTCCTTATTTTGCGCTTGTCACTAGACTATTTAGACATTTAAAACTTCAGCTTCCCGCTCCTCTATGTGTTAGAACCATTGCTCCAATTGTGATTGGGTTGAAAATGGTTTCAAAGATGCGTCTGAAGGAGCTGAATAAGGAATTGGAGCGTTTGAAGGAGAAGACCCCTGTCAAGACAAAACAAGACTCTGCAGCAACCAAAAGAAGAGGCAAGGAGCCCATGACCGCACCAACCAAGAAGAGGAGAGCCCTTATCTTGCAGGATGAAGAAGATGAGGATGATATCACTCTCTCCGCCTTGCGTAATTTACGGAGTTTTGTTAGCTTCAAAGAGCCAGAGGACAAAGAGAACAGAGAAAGAGCAGAAACAGAGAAGAGAGGTGAAGAAAGAATAGAGGAAGAAGGAAGAGGAAGAGAAGAATAGGAAGATGAGGTCAAGATGACTCTTTTGCACCAGCATATGCTGTATCCTTGTCTGAGGATTCTGAAAAGACTTGGAGTGGAGCTGCAAGAGTCAAACAACATCACTCGGGTGCTGAAGCAGAGCACGGACAAAAAGAAGAATTCTTTTCTCCAACTGAAGGCATAGAAATAGGGGGAGTTGCTAGAAAACAGAGGTACTTCGTCACCTGTCTTTACTAGTGATGTAAGCAGATTTCCTACAGATCTAGAGGATGTCTATGCCTCTAAATATCCTAAAGCGGATGTTGAGGAATCCTCTCCTAGCCTTGATGATCGAACTACTGCTGAACTAAGTGCTACAACAGAATCGACAACAGACTTTCAAAGGTTGCCGGAAATACTTTTGGGTGTGAAGGCTCAACAATATGGGATGGAGTGTGAGATCAAACACCTCAAAACTGCTTTCCAATCCGCTTCAGACTCTTTACATGAACAGATACAAGCCCTGGAGCTTCAAATGCACAGAACTTCAAAGGGTGACGATATTGAGCAGCTAAAGGAGACTATGAAGAAGCTAGAGGAGACTGTCAAGTCTATGGGGGATTTCCAGATCATTCATATCCACAAACAACCATGATTTTTCCCAACTCTCTCTATGGTCGTTCTTCACTTTTTGCTGTGACAAAAAGGGGGACAGTTTGTTTTATGTAGATTTAATTGAGTAGATTTGACTAATCTATTACTTTTTTGTTTTTTTTTTTTTAACCTTTTGATCATTGGTACTTTTTGGTTTAGTTTTGGACTGACTTTGAACTGTTTGGATTTGAAATTTCGATGCTTGCAATTACTTAGTTTGTGATACTAATTACGGTTGGATAATCATTTTTGTTTTGCGGGACTAACATGTTTTCTGTGGTTGCAGAATCGATGCTATCCAGGTCTTAATCAATTTTATCACGTATTGCTTAAGTGTTGTTTTGCGGAGTTAAAATTATTCAAATATGCGGGAAAGTTTTGTCACCATAAAAAATGGGAAGATTGTTAGAGAAAACTTTATTGCTATTTTGAAGTTGACAAAACATTTCCAAAAGTCTAGTCCGAAGACTTGTAGACTCAAAAGTTACGTTCTAAAGAACTCCAGACTCTTTTGTCAAAATCTGAAGATACGAGACTTTAGTCTAAAAAGTCTGCCCTCCTCACCGACGTTTCTAGACCAAAGAATGAAGACTTATCCAGATGTGGATTCATCTTCAAGGATTCGATTCGCATGGTTTCTAAAAGATCTTATGGTTGGATTTGACATTTACTTGATTGATCATTCCTATTGGAACTTACTCCGATATGAAGATCGTTTGAAAGGCAAGCAAACTTGGAAAGTTTTACTTATGGAAACCAAAGATCTTGATTGTATGGGTGAACATGATTGACGGGCTTTCGTCACAATCTTCTAACAACTTGAAGATCCCCTTGATTGATTCTGTCCAACGAGTAGATTGGAAGAATTCCTTTGGTAAGTGCCAACGATTATGAAGGCATGAAGAAGTATTTAAGGTGAACTCTCAAGTTGTTCGAGGTGTGCGTGAAAAGAAAAATTCCAAAGTTTGAAGCTCTCCAGTTACTTACTGTTTCATTCGTTAAGCTCAAAATTGTATACGGAAGAGAGAGATACTTAGTGAGACTTTGTGAGAGACCAGTAGAGACTCATCATTGAGAAAGTCGAAGATCACAAGTTTTAAAATCTCTTTTGATTCATAGTGGAATCCAGCCAGTGGGCTGTCAGCACGGGAGAGTGGACGTAGGCTGGATCTAAACCAAACCACTATAAATATTGTGTTATAATTCTCTTTCTTTGAACTCTTTACTTTCATTCATATATTCATTACGTTCTTAGTCTATCGTCTTCTAAAAACAAATTACTTCTACTAAGTATTGCGAAAATTTTTATACACCTATTCACCCCCTCTAGGTGTTTGTACTAGCTCTTTCATATAGTACAAGCCATGAGCTAAGAATTGTGCCTAACATGTTGTATAGTATTGTAATGAGGGTCATGGCATACACACTTGAATGAGAAAGCCCTTAGGCCTTGTACATGTCGGTTAAGAGAAAAGATAAGAAATCGGTTTGTGTGATATATGGCAGGTGGTCATAGAAAGGAAAGTTAAATTGTTGTTAACCTGTCTTGGCCACACCAAAGGCAAATCCTTGAGGGGAATGGTCAAGAAGCACGCCCCAAAGAGGAGAATATTACGATGAGATTAGGAATGGTACAAGCGCATGCCTCTATCCCAAACGTCGCGTTACGTTGCCTTGTTCACGAGAACGGGATGCCCTGGTTGAGCCAAGAAGTCCTTAAAGTATAGGATGCCTGACTTGATGGCCAGATGCCCTGGTTGAGCCAAGAAGCCTCTAAAAATATGGGATGCCTGGTCTAAGGTCGGATGCCCAACCTTAAGTTGGAAGCCCCTGAAAATATGGGAAGAACCGTTTGACACTATTAATGAACTTATTACGCATATTATTATGTGATGTTTGATAAGTTTGTTTGGTGAAATAGCTTTTTGGTAAGTTGAAATTGGGTCACATGCAGATATTTGAGAGATAGCAATGAGCTTACTATTGATTTGCCATTGATATTGTGTTGCAAGTGCTGTACCTACTAGATTTAAGGATGAGATGTCTTCCTAGTAGAGATTAGAGGTTTTACTTATTGAGTGCCCTAACTCACCCCCTCATTTTTTAGACTTGTAGGCATGCAAGTCTCACGTCAGTTTTGGGAGCTGCAGTCATGCCAGAGGAGATAAGAATTCCTTTGGCCTACATGGATACTTGTAGTGTAATGTCAAAAAGAGGGCCCATAGGAAAAAAGGCTTGTAAATGTACTGTTATAATATAAAGTAGTGTACTATGTGATGAATGTCCCAGTCTTCCAGTTGATATTTGTTTGAGGAGTTTATTTGTTCATGTTTCCGCATGTGCTTATTAGTAAGATAAAAATAATCAGGAAGGCGACGCGCTTGGGACATCGCGAAAATAACCTTGTCGCTCATGAGCCTGGAGATGGAGTTGGGGTCGTTACATTTTTAGTATCAAAGCAGGGTTACACTTAGAGTGATAAGGTGCACTGGGAGTCATAGGATAATTAGCTAGGAAAACACTGTGCATGTGATTGTTGCATGATTGGTTTTTCGATTGTAGATTTTGATCACTAACCCTTTAGTGTGTTATAAAAAACTTCCCTAGAAATCTTATAGTTGCAACATGAGTGCTCAGGATGAGGTGGCCACAAAAGGAAAGTTGACTCAAAGCCAATCGAGTTCTAAAGGAAAGCCAAATGAGGATTCTCAACTAAACGAATTTCTACAAGATCTCACGACCATTGGAAGTTTAATGGATCAATAGACACAACATTAAGTAGCCTCTACTTCTGGGAATGCCTCTATGGCTGGAAATGGGAACGGAAATAGTGAACGTTCCATGCAGGGATCGGTTGAGCAATTCCTGAAGTTGCAACCCCAAGATTTCCCAAAGAAGCCAAATCATGGATCTTCGAGTTAGAGAAAATCTTCGTACTTCCGAGGTGATCCTATGAGGACAAAATGACATTGGTAGTATACTAACTGCAGGGTAACTCTAGTCACTGGGGGAAGGCGACAAAAATGAATACTGCTATAACTTGGAATGCCTTTCTCGAGCCATTCAATGGGAAATACCTTTCCGAATGTACTCATGACAAGAAGATGGCAAAATTTTTGCAACTCCACCAAAGAAATATGATTGTTGATCAGTATGAGGCAAAATTTGACAAGTTGTCAAGGTATGCCCCCAGGCCGATTGAAAGTTTCGGTGGATAGCGAAAAAAGATTTCGAGATGGCCTAAAGCTAGATATTTGGAGCCAATTAGTACTACTGAACCACAAGGACTATAACAAGCTATATGAACAAGCTAAACTAATAGAAAAAGATTTGCTGGAGCGAGCCATCATGGCAACTTACTAAGGAAAGTCTTGTCTTTCAGCCTCTCAAGTCAACTAGCGTCATAGCAAGAAGCCGATGCAAGAAGGAGAACATTCCTTTGCTCTTAATAAGAAGAATAATAGGCCAACCATTACTTAAGGAAACACATGCCGCTTTTGCAGAGCCACCCTTGAAATGCTTGTTGTCGGCCAAAATCACCCTCTCAGGTAAGTTGATGGAACCAAAAGAAGGGTTGAAATCGAGGATGTTACAACTCTCCCTCTTAAAAAAGAATAAAAATTCGTCCCTAAAATTTCAAAACATACCTAATTCTTGGAATAGGTACGGATACTTCCACTTCATGGTTTCCTCACTTTCCCATGTTGCTTCCTCTATTCCATAGTGTCCTCATAGGACCTTTACTGACCTTACTTCTTATCACTTGCTCTTTTCTATCCACGATCTGCACCGACTCCTCAACGTACTACCCTTGTTG
This sequence comes from Eucalyptus lansdowneana, assembly GCA_017140395.1. Classification (NCBI taxonomy): domain Eukaryota; kingdom Viridiplantae; phylum Streptophyta; class Magnoliopsida; order Myrtales; family Myrtaceae; genus Eucalyptus; species Eucalyptus lansdowneana. The sequence continues at coordinate 12,563,808 of CM029485.1, forward strand.
TCTACTTCGATCTCAACATGGCCGATTGAAATTTTCGGTAAGTGATGATGTTTTCCTCAAAGTATCACCCTTGAAGGGCGTGTCTCGCTTTGGCAGAGGGAAAGCTAAGCCCTAAGTAAGACCATTTGAAATCTTAGAAAGGATTGGGAATTTGGCCTATCAGTTGGTGTTGCCACTGAAATTTGTTCAAATATATGATATCATCCATGTATCTATGTTAAGAAAGTATGGTACACGTGCTGAACTTTGATGAGATCGAAGTAGACAACAAGGGTAGTACGTTGAGGAGTCGGTGCGGATCGTGGATAGAAAAGAGCAAGTGATAAGAAGTAAGGTCATTCCTTTAGTAAAGGTCCTATGAGGACACTATGGAATGGAGGAAGCAACATGGGAAAGTGAGGAGACCATGAAGTGGAAGTATACGTACCTATTCCAAGAATTAGGTATGTTTCGAAATTTTAGGGACGATTTTTTTTTTTTTTTTAGGAGGGAGAGTTGTAACATCCTCAATTTCAACCCTTCTTTTGGTTCCATCAACTTACTCGAGAGGATGATTTTGGCCTACAACAAGCATTTCAAGGGTGGCTTTGCCACGAACCTTGAGTACATCGGAATGGTCATTTAAGGATGTCCACAAAAAGCTTTTAACCTAATTCCGCCTGCTCTTCGAATGGTCCATTTTTCATGTTGGCCTTATTCTTTTAAAAGAAAAGACAAAACAGAATATTCTATAATCCCCAAGTCATTCATGAAGGGGGTGACTCATTACCTTAGGTGGACACTTCTAGATTAGGTAATCATTACCCAAGATTTGCCTTGGGGATTAAGTTGATGAGTCATAGCACAAATGGACCAATGAAGGGAAGACGAAATGAAAGGTTCCGGAATGCTTAGCTTAATGAACAAGTAAAAGCATAAAACATGTGCTAAAAATCTTAGTATCATGATTACCATATCTTGGGCATTAAATGAGGAAGGTGAGTCATTAGCTTAGGTGGCCTTGTGAAGATTATGTAAAGATGGCCAAAAGATTTTCCATGGAGAATAAGTTAGTGACTCATGTTTAGGTGTTCCTATAGAGATTTGGTCATCGTTACATTTAGATTCTCCTTGGAGAACAAGTAGGCTTAGTCATGATGGCATGGAATAGGTGGCCCAATGAAAAGATGGCAAGTGTTCTCCTAGAATCCTAGACATGCCACCATTCCAAGTAGGCATGCCAATTAGACTTGCCACCTCAACTTTATAGCTGTGCCATACCAATAAAAGTGATTAGGCCATTTGGACAAGTAATGATCACGATGGCACCCTTGGAGTCTTCTTTGCACGCTCCCTTCTCTTCCTTTCTCTCGGCCTTCATGTGCGTCCACCTTTACCAAATTGTTCCTTAAGCTTTTAAGGTCCATACAAGTAAGTGAAATCCCTAACTATTGGCTAAGATGATAGCCTATGTCGTCAAGTTTAGTTGTGTGCTCACTTGTGTAAGCCGTGTGTATGTTGTAATGTTCTTTTGTATCATTTGCTCATGTTTGCATGCTTGAATGTGTTCACACTCTGAGACAAGGTCAAGGTTTGCTCGGCTCGGAATCGATTTCAAGTTGCAATGGCCTAAGCCCACGAGGTCTTGGCTAAGTATTAAGGCATGTCGGTTCTAAGTCTCGTTAGGTGTGGGGATTGCCCCAAGCCACGAGGTCTTGAATTGGTATTGAGGCATGTTGGTCCTAAGTCTTGTTCAGTATAGGGATTGTGTGACATCCAAAATTTTCAGTTCTACTTTCAATTAAATTAATCGGGCCTTTTATCAACGCGTCTATAGTACTATTCTCAGAGTTGATCACTCGTGAGATAATTAAACTATCCGGGAAAGTCATTAAGGAATTTTAATGCATTATACTTAAGAATTCGACCAAGACTTGACTACTCGACCGTGCTCATCTGTAGAGATGATTACAGCACAATTAAAAATCGATCATGGATCAGAGATAGGTCGGTTTGACTAAGATGTGTGGCTAAATGTGAGTGATTCCACTAAATTGCAAAATTCTCATCGATCGGCACTAGACTGATTTTTCTATCTTTTTGGTACCTTGTGTCCGTAATCGAAACCTTGAGATTTTCATGGCCACCGAGAGTCGCCAATGTGTCGAATAGGTTCATTGTGACTCAAAAGAAAATTGATCATGGGTCATTTGCACTAAAAATTTCAGAAAGCTATCCAAAGAGTCTAGGTCACGCTAAAATCGCGCCAAATTGAAATTAATAGTTAATTTGAATCGATTTCCGAAATTGAAAGTTCTGTCATGTCACGAGTCATTTTAGGAACGTTGACTCGGTCTTCAAGATTTTTTTGCAAACTGATATTATGGTGGAAAAAGTCGAGATAGGGCCATTTTTGATCGGAAAATGCCGAGGACCGTTTTTGATCGTGCAATTAGGATGCAAGTAGGTTCAAATGGTGATGAAAAATACCAATTTGATTATTGACTCGATAACGGAATTTTTAGAAGTTGAGTTACACTGATTCAAGTGAGGATTGTAGTCCAATTTGAACTAAAGGCACCAAAATTCGAATGCCCCCCTTAGATCTAACATTTGGACTACTTCAAGCTTCTAGAAGGAAGCCATGGCTGCTAGAAATGTACTGTGCAAGCCAGCTAGTGGTGGGGACCAAAGGAGGGGGACAAAGAGATGAGAGAGTGAGGCATGGTGGCCCCTCTTGCAGCAAACTAGTTCCCCCCCTCTTTCTTCCTCATTCTCGTCGACCAAGCCCTCCATTGCAGCCTTGAAGACTCTTAGCAAACCTAGAAATTGGCCGAGCTCACCCCCTCCACCGTTGAAGTCCGTTCGATCGCCCGGAGCCCCACCGCAACGTTATCTTGCCCTGCTCACCAACCACGCCAGACCCACGCCTCCTAGCCCGCCGTTCTACTTCCACCGTGACCCTAGGACACCCCCAAGGCTACTCAAGCTCGTCCCACTGTTACCAAAGCTGCCTAGCTGTCTGCTTACCGTCGTGAAGCCTCGCCGAGCACCCTACAGCCCTCCCTCACCGTTTGCTCGCTCAGCCAGCCACTAGTCCAACTCCTTTTGGCCTAGATCAGTGACCGAAGTTAATGGGTCTCTCAAACTCTATCGAGCTCGTTTTCAAGCCTTTCCAGACCCTGTTTGGCGGTCTTGCTTTGGAGTATCTCGAGCCCCTCCACGTCCCCGTCATTTTAATCCGAGCTGATCATTAAACAAGTGAGTTTAACTCACTAATCCCTACTTAGTAAGTTAATGACGTTTAAGGGTTGATTAGTTCAGATTAAGTTAGGATTAAGTGGTTAGTTAGAATGGATTAGTGAATTAATTAATTATCGATGCATGTTAGGTGGTTAATTTAGTGCTCGTCTAAAATTTCGGTGAAATAGCACACCACCGCAATCACCATAAAATTCTAGTCACCGCTTACCCCGTCTAATTTTTGGAAAATAAATAAATAATTAAATAATTATGGAAAACAATTAATAAATGCAATAAATAGCAACTTCGACTCGTAAAGCCTAATAAAATGCCGAGACGGGCCCGAAAAATTTTCGAACCACTCTAGATAAATACTAGAGCTTATCTAGCCCCTAATTGCATTAACTATCCACCTAACATGCATCGATAATTAATTAAATTCACTAATCTATTCTAACTTTCCACCTAATCCATACTTAACTTAAACTAATCAACCCTTAAGCATTATTATATTAATCGAGGATTAGTGAGTTAAACTCACTTGTTTAGCGATCCAATCAGTTTAAATCGATGGGGACGCAACAAGGGACGATCTTCTACAAAGCGCGACCAACTTTCAGAGTCGGGAAGCGGGCCAAAACGGGCCAAGACCACAGCTGGAAACCAACTTCTTCAGTTGCTGTCCGATGCTGGTTGGTGGGTGAAAAGGTAAGATGGAGGCTCGATTCAGGTGGGGATGGATCGTGGGGGCTGAATCGGACCTAAGTGGGGCTCCACGGCAGTTGTGGTGAGCTGAACGGCAGCCTCTGTTGGCTGAAGGACTTCCTAGACGCACGGATAGAGGCGGATGGAGACGGCTAGGCGACGGGAACCCACGACAAGTAGGAGAGTGAGCGAGTGGCGCGATCGAGGCGTAGACAGCATGCGGTGGCACGAACGGTGACATGAGGTGGCAACGGGCTGCTCTGGCTTTGCTGGAACTTCGAACGGCTGAAAGGAGGGGGTGAGGGTGTTGCTCGACCGGTCTTGAGGGGGAGGAAGAGATGGAGGAGACAAGGAGGCAAGAGGGGGCCACTAAAGGCTTCATCCTCATCTTCTTTGTCTCCTTGACCAAGTCCAACTTGGTTGCTGTCATCCACCACTCAATTCCAGCCCTTAACTCCCTTCTAGAATCCCTTGAGAGGGTCCAAATGTTGTGGGTCAAGAGGTGTTACGAATTTTGGAGGATTTTGCTTCCATTGAACATCAAATGCTTCTTAAATTGACACCAAACGGCCTTTAAAAATTCAATTGTCGAACCATCAATCAAAGTTGGTATTTTTCCTCACCAATAAATCCTACTTACATCCCATTGTGTGATCAAAATGGTCCCCGACATTTTCTAGACAAAAACGGCCATACCTCGACTTTTTCCAAAAAGTCGAGGTTTGTAGAAAAATCTTTGGAGACTGAGTTGACATTCCTAAAATGACTGCGATACGACGTAACTTATCATATTCAAATTCGCAATTAATTTCAATCCGGCACAATTTTAGTATTACTTAGGCTACCGAGTAGCTTTCAGAAACTTTTAGTCCAAATGACCTGTGGTCGATTTTCTTTGAGCCACAATGAACCCACTCGACACATTGGCAACTCGTGGTTGTTGTGAAAATCTCGAGGATTCAAATACAGACACAGGGTACCAAAACGATAGAAAATCAGTCTAGTGCCAGTCAATGAGAATTTTCCAATTTAGTGGAGTCACTCACGTTTAGCAACACATCTCTGTTGAACCGACCTATCTCTGATTCATGATCGATTTTTGACTGTGCCGTAATGACCTCTAAAGATGAGCACGGTCAAGTAGTCGATTCCTGGTCGAATTTTCCAGTCTATTGCATTAAAATTCCTTAATAGCTTTCCTAGATAGTCTAGTTATCTCGAGAGTGATCAGCTCTGAGAATAGCCCCATAGGCGCGTTGATGAAATGCCCAATTAATGTAATTGAAAGTAGAAGTGAAAAATCTAGGATGTCACAACTCTTCTCCACTTATAAAAATTCCGTCCTCAAAATTTAAACCATTACACACTTTAAACAAAAAGATGGGGGTACAATTGCTTCATCGACTCTTCACTCTCCCATGTTGCTCCTTCAATACTGTGGTGTTGCCAGACCACTTTAACCAATGGAATGGTCTTAGTACGTAGAACTTGCTCTTTTCTATCCACTATCTGAATCGGGCTTTCAACGTATGACACTCGGTCATCCACATCTAATTCCTCAAAATTAAGCACATGAATTGGGTCAGGCTCATACTTCTTCAACATCGACACGTGAAAGACATTGTGCACTTGCGCCAGTCTTAGCGGCAATGCAAGACAATACGCTAAGGTCCCGATTCTCTTTAGAATTTCAAATGGACCTACGTACCTTAGACTCAGTTTTCCTTTCTTACCAAAGCGCGAAGTTCCCCTCATTGGTGACACATTCAAAAAAACGTGATCATTAGCTTAGAATTCCAATGGTCTTCGGCGCTTGTTTGCCAAATTTTTTGTCTATTCTGGGCAGTCTTTAGTTTGTCTCTCATAAATGCAATGGTATCCATTGACTGTTGAACCAACTCTGGGCCTGTAATCTTTATTTCCCCAACTTCATCCCAACACACTGGTGTCCTACACGATCTGCCATACAACACTTCAAAAGGAGCCATTTGAATGCTCTGCTGATAACGTTGTTGTAGGCAAATTTCACCAAATGAAGTTGTTCTTCCCAACTTCCCTTAAAATCTAGTACACAAGCTCGCAGCATGTCCTCGAGGGTCTAAATTGTCCTCTCAGATTGACCATCTGTCTAAGGATGACATGCTGTACTGTATTGTAACTTGGTACCCAAAGCACTCTGTAAGCTCTTCCAAAAAGTGGCAGTAAATCTTGGGTCTCGATCTGAAGTTATTGTAACCGGCACTCCATGCAAGCGAACTACCTAGCGCACGTACAACTCAGCGTGCCTATCCAAAGTAAGGTCTTTTCGTACTGCAATGAAGTGAGCCGACTTTGTCAATCTGTCGACCACTACCCAAATTGAATCATTTCCTCTCTAACTCCTCGGTAGTCCGGTTATGAAGTCCATCATAATATGCTCCCATTTCTACTCTGGGATTTCGAGAGGTTGCAAAAGTCCTCTCGGTTTGCAATGCTGAGCTTTGACTTATTGACATCTCAAACACTTGGCGACATGCTTTGCCATGTCTGCCTTCATACGTAACCACCAATAGTGTTGATGTAGATTCTGATACATCTTGATACTCCCCGGATGAATGCTGTAACTGCTACAATGTGCTTCTGATAAAATTTCTTCTCTGAGCTCCACATCGTCAGGTACAACCAATCGTCCTTAGAACCTCAATGTTCCATCCTCATAAATCTGAAGTCAGCTTTTCTTTTCTCAGTGTCCTCTTGTAGAATCTTCTGAACATCAGGGTCTGTTGGTTGGAGTAACTTGATTCGGATCTGGAAATTCGGCTCTATTGTGAGGGTGGCCATAAGACTCAGAAGGTGTACTACCTCAAATTTGAATACAGAATCTCGAGCGTTCTCGATTAAATTCCACTCCTTCACCAACAAGTGAGCAACTGAAGACTTTCTACTCAAAGCATCGGCAACCTTATTCATCTTTCCTTGGTGATATGAGATATCACAGTCGTAGTCTTTCAGCAATTCCATCCATTTGCGTTGTCTCATATTCAACTCCTTCTGAGGGAATAGGTACTTGAGACTTTGATGGTCCGTGAAGATCTGGAATTTTTCTCTGCACAAATAGTGTCTCCAAATCTTCAGGGCGAAAATAATTACCATGAGTTTGAAGTCATGCGTTGGGTAATTCAATTCATGAGGTTTCAACTGATGGAAGACGTATGCAACAACTTGGCCATGTTGCATCAGCACGCAACCCAGTCCTCTAACGACGCATCACTATAGATCTCAATCCTCCAAGACCAAATGGAATGGTCAGCACAAGTGCGGTAGTCAACTTTTGCTTAAACTCTTGAAAACTATGCTCGCACTTGTTTGTCCACACAAATTTCTCTTCTTTCTTCAAGAGTCTTGTCAATGGCGATGCTAAAGCTGAAAACCCTTCCACAAACCGTCTATAATAACCTGCCAAACCCAAAAAACTTCGGATTTCTGTCATTGTAGTCGGTTTTGGTCAATTGATTACAGCTTCAATTTTGCTTGGGTCCATGGAGATTCCTTCGCCTGAAATCACGTGACCTAGGAAAGCAACACAAGTCAACCAAAACTTGCACTTGCTAAACTTGGCGTACAACTAATAGACTCTCAGTGTCTGCAGCACTAATCTCAGATGACTCTCATGCTCTTCATCACTTCTCGAATATACCAGAGTATCATCAATGGACACGATCACAAACTGATCTAGATATTCCTTGAACACTCGGTTAATCAAATCCATGAAGGTAGCTAGACCATTCATCGACCCGAATGGCATCACTGTAAACTTGTAATGGCTATACCAAGTACGAAATGCTGACTTTGGAATATCTTCCTTCTTGATCCTCAGCTAATGATATCCTGTTCTTAAGTCGATCTTCGAAAATATCGACGCTCCTTGCAATTGATCAAACAAGTCATCGATCCTCGGGAGTGGATACTTATTTTTAATCGTCACTTGATTGAGTTGCCGATAGTCGATGCACAAATGCAATGAACCATCTTTTTTCTTTACGAACAACACTGGTGCTCCCCAAGATGATACACTAGGACGTATGAATCACTTATCCAATAACTCCTACATCTACACCTTTAGTTCTTTCAACTCAGAATAACGCCATCCGGTAAGGAGCCTTAGAGATTGTCTTTGTCCCGGGTGCTAGTTCGATCACGAACTCGATTTCTCTCCCTAACAGTTCATTCGGAAAAACATCTGGAAATTCTTGTACCACAGCAATGTCTTCCATCTTCAGCTCCTCAATTGTCATGTCCACGACAGTTCCCAAGTAACCTTGACAACCCTCGTCTAACAAACGAGTTGCCTCTGGCGACGAAATCAAGATAATCGAGGGTCTTCCTTAATTCCTGACAAACTCTAAGCACTTACCCTCTAACGGGTCAAACTGAATAGCCTTGCAATAATAGTCCATCTTAGCTCATTGCTTAGTGAGCCAATCCATGCTAATTATCAAATCAAAATCATACATGGTTAGGATTAATAAGTCTATTCTCCCCTCTCACTCACCAATCACTAACTTGCAACCAAAACAACCCAAAGCAGCTATTACTTTATCCTTCAATGGTGTAGATATGCTAACTATTGACTCCAACAATATAGAACTCAATCCTATCAACTTCAGATATTGCTTAGCAATAAAAGAATGGGTTGCTCTTGGGTCAAATAAAGCGTAAGCAGGATGGTCGTTTAGCGAAACCATACCTATAATCATGTTAGGCGCAGCCTCTGCCTGACCTTATGTGATGGCATACACCGTGCCCTGAACTGGGGTCTGAGCTGTCCTCCTTGCGAAGCGTTTGGAGGCGCATACCCTCTAATATGACTCATAGGTGGTGATGGCGGCAACTGTGGTTCCCTCTAATATGACTCATAGGTGGTGATGGCGGCAACTGTGGTTGTTCTCTTGGTCTTCTCGGACAATCTTTGGCCAGGTGACCCTACTGGCCACATTCGAAACAATCGCCCATTTTGCGAGGGCACGGGTGTGGCACCCCGAAGTGCCCAAGGTCACCACATCTTACCAAAGAAGTACCTTAGTTCCTAGGCATTTTTTTTTTTAAACGGTCCCAGCGCATCTTATTTGCAGAAGCATAATCAAGTCTTACGAATTCTCCCTTCAACAACCATGATACAATTGCACACCACTAAACATCATAAGAAAAGATAAAGCCAAGACACTTTTATTTACATATTTTCATGATGGATTTTCTCGGGTCGGTACAACAAAAGAAAGGCCAAGACTTTTGACTACACTCGGCTATAACCCCAAAAGAGACAACTCTACCCACTATGTCGATCATGCAAAATCCTCCATCCAATAGTGTCGGCTATTGTCCAAAAAAGTTGCAGCTCCTACTCCTCACGCACGGGCCGTCACACCCATCCCGGTGCGTCAGGTGGTGGCGACGGTGACATCCCTTGCATCACTCCGTCTCGACGAACGTGAACAGATATGAACTCCTGAATGATAGGGCCCACAACCAGGCCCACGTCATACATCACTAATGCATGAACTCGAATGAACGTCAAACCAAGGATGGTGGGATAGTCGATCTCCACACACTCGACCTCCACATCCGAAGGAAGGCCGTAAAAGACGCCCCGCGCGACAGCAAGAAGCGGCATCTTTCTAATCTGAAATGTTGATCCCCGAATGGGTGAGTACAGCTACTCAGCAGGTAAAGGACCCAATAAACCACTCAATGCATCACACAATACAATCATAGCAATCATAGCATAATACATATCATTCATGCATCCATGCATAACTTACCTTGAAACCATGCACATGTCATCATACCGTATGTACATACATCCTCATGTAATCATCACCATCATGTCATACATGTACCATCATGCCATAGGTGCACATACATCCATGCACTTACCATCATCATATCACATGTACCATCATGCCATATGTGCACATTTATCCATGCGCTTACCATCGTCATGTCACATATTCCATCATGCCATAGGTGCACATACATTCATGCGCTCACCATCATCATGTCACATATTCCATCATGCCATAAGTGCACATACATCCATGCGCTCACCATCATCATGTCACATATTCCATCATGCCATAGGTGCACATACATCCATGCACTCACCATCATCATGTCACATATTCCATCATGCCATAGGTGCACATGCATCCATGCACTCATCATCATGCTCTCATACGTACATGTTACCATATCATGCATAATTCAATTTCAATTTCCCAATTTTATTCTTTCATTTTGGGCTACCACATTTCTCTTTCCCGGGACCAGTATTTGCATCCCACATTTATCGCTCGCACCCAACCTGGCATCACGAGGAACCTCTGGCACAAACCTCCGGGCATCTCGTACCCCAACTGGCATCACGAGGCATCCCCCGGCACAAACCTCCGGGCTTTCGACTCCCCCACTCTTCGGGCATCTCGAAACTCCCGAGGACCCTCCGGCATTCAGACATTTAACGCCACCGGGAAACCAGCATTTACACTCCCTAGCCAGGCATCCTGACACTCCCGGGGCATCGTCAGCTCACACCTCCGACGGCCTTCTCACTTATCATAGTTCACATTTACAATTATGGCTCAATTTCAACATGGCATATGATGTAATGGCAAACAAGATCATTTTCATCATTTGATTCTTATATGCATTTCCAATCATCACCATACATCCAGCAAGATACAATCACTTATGACAATACAACTCATGGGGCCCATACAACTTAGAATAATCCATACATCATGACTTTTGAGATTTACCAAATTCCAGCTTACACAATTTCGGAAAACATATAAATTGAATATCCACATGATCTTCAAAAATCATAAAATCAGAACATGTGATAAACAAGACATAAAGGTTAGCAACTCCATGAAGAACACATGCCCAAAATAACTTCACACAAAAAGATATAGCCCACACATTACAGCTTGCAAAATTCGGTTAAATTTATATTGCACGGTTCTTGAAATATTTCAGTTTAAATACCCAAATGATCTTTAAAAATTATGAAATTTTATCAGGTGATAGTCGAGACCCTAAGGTAGATTTTTCATGAAGACATCAAGGCCAGATTCGTCCTAGATAATTTAACTATAGACGATCGAAGCTACTGTTCCTAGTACCGAACAGTCCAGTTTAGCTGTCTCCGAAAAATCGAGGTTTCGGCTACTTATCTTCCTTCATTGCCTTGAATTTTTTATATGATTTGCCTCAAGAGGTTCACTACAACTTTAATTAAGGGATCTAGGTAATATTCTCAAAGGATAGTCACTTAATAGTCCACGAAGTTGCTGGAGTCCAATACAATACTTCCATATCTATCGTCTTCAAAGGAAAAATAGTTTCACTAGGCTAAACTTGTTCATTTTACCTCAAATTTGAGTATATTAGTCTTCAAGATGTTCTCTATAACTTTCATGAAGAATTCGAAGTGAAATTCTTAAGAAAAAGTGACATGCAACACACAAAACCACCAAGAGGTCAACAAGACAGTTCCAGATCTAGCATTTTCGTAGAGGGAGGGTTTCACCCCTCAAAACTCAATCATTTTATCTCAAATTTTAGTATGTTATACTTTGAGGTATGTTCTCTACAACTCTCGTGAAGAAGTCGAAGCTAAAATCCAACTCAAAACCCACATGCAAGCCTCTACAACATTCGGGGTCAGGCGGTATAGTCGAAAACATGATGCTATTTCAAGAACAACACACTCAAGTTTCAGTTTCTCATACCCTAAACGTCCGAGATTCATCACCATTCAAACACACATGCAAGAAACAACATGCAAGAGCAGAATATGGATCCCAACTTGCCTCCAAAATCGAGAAAACAACGGCACACGGACGGCGACGGGCGCACAGACGGACGGTCGGATGGACGAGTGGGCCTTCCTCCTTTGCGCGGCCTCTTCCTTTCTCTCTCGGTTCCTCACTCTCTCGGCAACCCTCTCTCTCTCTCTCTCTCTCTTCCACTTGGACGACAGCCCCACCATAACCGATCACTCTCCTTTTTATTTCCCCCACAAAACCATCATTTGCAATGATTAGGAACCACCCAAAGTGGCCAATGGATGAAGTCCCATTTTTTCCACTTGGCAAAACCCATGCATAATGGGCTTGGAAGTGGGCCGGCCTCTCCCCCTCTCTCCTTGGTCGACGGCAGCCTTTCATGGCTTCATGGGCCGGCCTTTGGCCCATCAAAGGTCCACAATCTTGGGCCTAAGACCCAAGCCTAATTAAATCAAATTTTAACCCCTTTTTAATACTAATTAAATCCTTATTTAACCAAAGTACTATAGGGTAAAAATTAAATAACTAAACACTTGAAATCACAAATCCATAAATTCTAATTCACAATACGTATGGCCAAAGATAGGTCATCCTCTTCCAAGATTTATCCACTAAAACTCGGCCATAGTCCTTAATACAAGACATTAATTTGAGTACCCCTAATGACTGGCAAAGAATTTTACGATGCCACAACGGGTTCAACCCATGTCGCCTTCCACAAAAGTGACACAATTCATTCCTGCTTGGCACTAACTTGCCAATTCCACCTTTCCTATTAGGCAGGACTTGGAATCTTCCTCCGATCATGGGCCTCTTCCCATGTTGGATTCCTTCTATATGCGAGCTAAATCTCAACCTCGACGATTAGCTAGTTCGTTCAAACTTCTCTCCAATAGCTGGGCTTGATGATAAACCTTTCGATAGTCAATCAAATCTAATGGCACCAGTGGCTGTTTCAGTTCTAGCCAAAGGCCGTTCTTGAACCTTCAAGCTTTCTCTTTAGGATCTTCAATCAGCCTCAGAGCATACTGAGAGAGCTTTGCAAATTTGACCCTATAATGATCAACGATCATCGTCCCCTGACAAAGATGCTGAAACTCTTCCATCTTTTGCTTTATGGCGCTCCTCGAGAAGTACTGTTCATTGAATGCCCTGAGGAAGGTGTCCCACAGTGGGACCACTCCCCTCGGAAATACAGTTTATCTGGCGGCTCTCCACCAGGTATTGACATTACCCTGCAGCTAATAGATTGCCATGGTTACTTTCTCCTCCTCGTTGCACCTCAGAAGTGCAAATGCCTTATCCAGGTCTTATATCCAAAGAGACGTGGCCTCGGGGTCTCCAGTACTCATGAACCTCGGTGGGTTTAGTTTCAAGAATTACTCCACCAGTTTGCGGATCGGTCTCTCCCTATCCACGACTATGTTCCTAGCTAGAACATCGGCAGGTGCAACGACAGGTGTAGCAACAAGTGCGGCAGCAATTACGGCAACATTGGCAGCGACAGTGTCGACGGCTTCAACAGCGGCGGTAAAGGTGGCAGCTTGACTGTTGGTCTGCTGCCCCATCATCTCTCTCATGGTATCTAGGGCTTGCGTGATTCTAATTGATCCCGGATCACCAGGGGTTACAACCCCAGCACCAACAAGGGGTGGTGCTACACCACTAGCGCTAGCCTATGCTAGCGCTTTACCTCAGCCTCCTCAGGTACCGACCCTTGTCAGCGTCCTACCCCGAGTTACGGCCCTAACGGTTCTCTTACTAGGAGTCCTTTGCTCCTAATCGCTCATACTAAAGGTTCTTTAAAGAAACCTGCTTCCAATTCCACACCAAATCAAAAGCTGAGCGACTACCACAAACACACAATTCTATCAATCAGCTATCACAGACATTCACCAGCATGAATCTAAAGGACATTCCTACTGCTATCCCATAAACCAACGAATTTTATCACTCCAATCCTTAACCATTGCTTTGATACCACTAAATGGGGATGTCATGCCCCGAATCCTCGAGCGCACGCCCATCCCGGCGTGGTCGATTAAATAGCGACGTCCCAGGACGCATCGCCGATCCATTCATTTTAATATGCATGCTGAAGCAGATATAAAATCCCTAGATAATAATATAATGGGATAGGAAAGTAGGGCCATATTTTTCAAACCTGAAAACAACCACACTTATATATAGGAACCCAAGTTGTATATATTACAAAACAAACAACAAGAGACAAGTCCTACAAAAACCAGTTCAACAAACAGGGTCTAAAGACAGGGGTAGGGGTTTCCAATCTACTCCAGGTTATCTTCCACAATCTCTCATTCTTCCACGCTCCAGCTAGAGCCTACCGTTGAGTAAACCAGAGAGTAAGGATCATCCAACTTAGGATCCTTTGCATCCACCACTGATCCACCCTTAGGGTATGCTGTACCCTTGCCAAAAGCAACCTCCATTACATACAAAGGTATATCAGATTCTGGTACAGGGCCTTCCTTTTGTCCATCATGATAATGGCGATACCACGCCCTATATTGATGGGGCACCTTTTTGGGTAAGCCCGCATTAACCCAGACTGTGGATTTCACCAACACATATTCGAGTCCTTCAAGGTGCCCCTGTATCGAAATGTGGTAACCCTGTTCTGTGAATTTCTTCGGTTGGCCAAAATGTTCAAGAGGTGCTGCCATCTATGGCCCTAAAATGTTGTGCCACAATGAGGTGAGACTACGTCTTAGCAAGTTCAATCCCCTAAGACTCGACTAGAGAGAAAATACGCCCTAAGGGCTGCCTAGGCATAATCACGAGTCAGAAGACTTACCTTAGCCTCAGCTCCTTCCTGCAAGTCAATTCAAATAGACATTTAATCAATCATTACAAATCGAATCATTGATCAATCGACTCAGTCAATTCCACGTCATCGAACCATCATATGCTCAATTCACTCCATACTATCTATAAGTCCAATCTCATCAAGGACTACTCGCCCTTGAGTTGAAAATAGATAGTAGCCTGCCTCAAAGGCTAAAAAATAGTATACTAGTCTTTCTCTAAGATGACATGTCGAGCCATCAAGCTAATGTACTATACTAACAGTGCTCACCAAAGCTGTGATAACCTTACTTGCTCTCCGAAGCTGTGCGTACCTTAATTGCTCACCGAAGCTATGGGAATATTAATGCTCATCGAAGTTGTGCGAATCTTGGGGTATACTAATACTCTAGTTGACGTATCAAGCTCTCAGGCCGATACAGTATCCCATTCAAATCAACCAATGATTTCTCAACTTTTATCATACCCGATAAAAATACTCATGTGTGGGTACACGTTTGGCCTTAGCCAAAATACAATAATTTCCTTTCCACAAATCCCACCATTTTATATGGTCCACCAAAATATTTTTGGCGTTGTAAACCGACCCTCGGTTATTTTCCAATTAATTACTAAAATTAAATAAATTTAGGAATAACTTCCTAAAATGCAATTCATCCACAACCATCACTAATTTGAGCTCAATCAAATAAACAGAGCACACCATCGCAATCAAAGATAATATTCCGATCACCGGCTACCCTCGTCTAATTTTCGGAAAATAATTAAATAATTAAATAATTACGGAAAAAATTAATAAATGCAATAAATAGCAACTTCGCTCGTAAAGCCTAATTAAGTGCCGAGACAAAGCCTCGAAAATTTCCAAACCACTCTAGATAAATACTAGAGCTTGTCTATGCCCTAATTGTACTAACTATCCACCTAACATGCATCGATAATTAAATTAAATTCACTAGTCTAATCTAACTATCCACCTAATACATACTTGACTTAAACTAATGAACCCTTAAGCATCATTAACCTACTAAGTGAGGATTAGTGAGTTAAACTCACTTGTTTAGCAATCCGATCTATTTAAATCGACGGGGATGCAATGGGGGACGATCTTCTCCAAAGCGAGACCAACTTTTGGGGTCGGGAAGCGGGCCAAAACGGGCCAAGACCACTGTTGGAAACCGACTTCTTCATTTGCTGTCCGGCAATGGTTGGTGGGTGAAAAGGCAAGATGGAGGCTCAGTTGAGGCGGGGATGGATCGTGGGGGCCAAATCGGACCTAGGTGGGGCTCCACGGCGGCTGGGGTGATTTGGATGGTGGCCTGTGCTGGTCGAAGGGCTTCTTGGACGTGCCGACAGAGGTGGATGGAGACGGCTGGGTGATGGGAACCCGCGGTGAGCAAGCAAGCGAGCAAGTGGCACGATCGGGGGCGTGGACGGCGTGCGGCAACACGAATGACGACATGAGGCAATGATGGGCTACTCTGGCTTTGCTGGAACTTTGAACGGCTGAAAGGATGGGGTGAGGGTGCTGCTCGACCAGTCTTGAGGGGGAGGAAGAGATGGAGGAGAGAAGGAGGCAAGAGGGGGCCACCAAAGGCTTCGTCCTCATCTTCTTTGTCTCCTTGACCAAGTCCAACTTGGTTGCCGTCATCCACCACTCAATTCCAGCCCTCAACTCCTTTCTAGAATCCCTTGAGAGGGTCCAAATGTTGTGGGTCAAGGGGTGTTACGAATTTTTGAGGATTTTGCTTCGATTGAACATTAAATGCTTCTTAAATTGACACCAAACAGCCTCTAAAAATTCAATTGTCGAACCCTCGATCAAATTGGTATTTTTCCTCACCAATAGATCTTACTTGCATCCCAATTACGCGATCAAAATGGTCCTCGACTTTTTCCCAAAAAGTCTCGGTTTGCAGTAAAATCTTTGAAGATTGAGTCGACGTTCCTAAAATGACCCGTGACATGACAGAACTATTAATTTCTGAAATCAGATTTAAATTCGCGGTTAATTTCAATCCGACGTGATTTTAGCGTGACCTAGGCTACCGAGTAGCTTTCAAAATTTTTAGTGCAAATGACCTGTGGTCGATTTTCTTTGAGTTACAATGAACCCACTTGACACATTGGTAACTCTCGATTGTTGTGAAAATCTCGATGATTCAAATACGGACACAAGGTATCAAAATGATAGAAAATCAGTCTAGTGCCGGTCGACGAGAATTTTCCAATTTAGTTGAGTCACCCACGTTTAGCCGCACATCTCTGTCGAACAGACCTATCTCTAATCCCTGATCGATTTTTAACTGTGCCGTAATGACTTCTAAAGATGAGCACGGTCGAGTAGCCGATTCCTAGTCGAATTCTCAAATCTATTACATTAAAATTCTTTAATGGCTTTCCCAGATAGTTTAGTTATCTCAAGAGTGATAAGCTCTGAGAATAGCCCTATAGGTGCGTTGATGAAATGCCCAATTAATTTAATTGAAAGCAAAAGTGAAAAGTCCAAGATGTCACAGGGTCTTGGTACAACATTAAAGCGTGCTAATTCCAAGTCTTACTTGGTACGGAGATCGGCCTAGGTGTGCAATTAGAGCCACGAGTCAAGAATTGTGCCCAACATGTTGTATAGTATTGCAATGAGAATCATGGCACACACACTTGAATGAGCATGCCCTTGTGCCTTGTACATGTTAGTTAAGATTAAAGATAAGAAACCGGGTTGTGTGATATATGACGTATGGTCACATAAAGGAAAGTTAAATTGTTGTAAACATGTCTTGGCTACACCAAAAGCAAATCCTTGAGGGGGATGGTCCAGAAGCACGCTTCGAAAAAGACAATATCAAGTTGGGATGAGGAATGGTGGAAGCACATGCCTCTATACCAAATGACGTGTTCCGATTCCTCGCTCATGAGAACGGGATCCCTAGTTAAGGTAGGAAGCCCTGAAAGTATGGGATCCCTGGCTTGATGGTCGGATGCCTCGGTTGAGCCAGGAAGCCCTTGAAAGTATGGGATGCCTTGCTTAATGGCTAGATGCCCTGGTTGAACTAAGAAACCCCCGAAAGCATGGAAATCCCTTGGCTTGATGGGCGGAGTCCTTGGTTGAGCCAAGAAGCCCCTAAAAGTATGAGATGCTTGGCCTAAGGCCGGATGCCCTGCCTAAAGCTAGAAGCCCCTAAAAATATAGGAATAACCGTTTGATACAATTAATGAACTTATTTGCATGTTACTATGTGCTGTTTGATAAGCTTGTTTGGTGAAATAACTTGTTTGGTAAGTTGAAAGTGGATCACATGCAGAGAGTTGAGAGATAGCAATGGGCTTGTTGTTGATATGCTATTAACATTATATGGTGAGTGTTGTACCTGCTAGATTTGAGGATAAGATGTCCTCCTAGCAGAGAATGAGGGATTTTACTTATTGAATTCCCTGAGTCACTCCAATATTTTTCAAACTTGTAGGCATGGAAGTCTCACATTAGTTTTGGAAGCTACAGTTGCATTAGAGGAGATAAGAATTCCCCTACCCTACATGGATGCTTATAGTGTAATGTCAAAAGGAAAGAGGGCCTGTAGGGAAAGGGCTTTTAAATGTCTCTTGCAATATAAAATAGTGTGTACTGTGTGATGTATGTCCCAGTTTCTTCCAATTGTTATTTGTTTGGGGAGTTTGTTTGCTCACGTTTTTACATGTGCTTATTAACAAGATAAAAAGAATCGGGACGGTGACACGCGTGAGACATCGCGAAAATAATTACGTTGCTCGTGACCCTGGAGATGGAGTTGCGGTCATTACACATGGGGTGATGAAAAACATTTTACTCATGTTTTCTTCTTTCATCTGGATTTGATTATAACCATCAATAAAAGAGAATAACTTAAATCCAATAACTTAAATCCTACCATACTATTAACCAGGAAATTGATGTGCGGTAAAAGAAAATCGTCCTTAAGACTTGCTTTATTTAGGCCGCCTTAGTCAACGCACACCCAAACTCATCAATCCTTCTTTATGACTAGGATAATATTGACGACCCAATTAGCATAATGGGTGACTTCAATGAAACTCACTTTCAATAGCTTTATGACTTCCTCTTCAATCTTTTTAGATAGCTTAAGGTTTGTGCTCCCGAGCTTGTATTTTTTAGGTGCAATATCTAGATTGAGAGGTAGTGCGTTTTCTATGATTTCGAGATCTAAACCTAGCATAATGACATAAGACCAAGCAAAGACATCTTGGTATTCCTTCAAGAGTTTAAT
This sequence comes from Eucalyptus lansdowneana, assembly GCA_017140395.1. Taxonomy (NCBI): domain Eukaryota; kingdom Viridiplantae; phylum Streptophyta; class Magnoliopsida; order Myrtales; family Myrtaceae; genus Eucalyptus; species Eucalyptus lansdowneana. Next base: position 12,582,655 of record CM029485.1, read on the forward strand.
CATTCTATAGGCATCTTTCTAAGAAAGACCCACCCCAATCTTTGTTTCTTTGGGGTTTTCTAAGTCCCCTAAATTTACTATGACTGGCTGTTCTATAGTAGAAGGTTTAGACTCCTTGTATTTGATCCATTCCCTCAAAATAACCTTGGGATCATCTCTATACTCTATATCAGAATACTCGAGTTTGTGCGAATCTCTTGGATACGAATCCTAGCCATGCATATAACTATCATGATGATGCAAAGTGTTATACTTGAGATGCAATCAGAAATGGTTAGTATGTAAGGATAACAAATGCAATGCATGCAAATGTCATGAAAAATTTTGTTTTCTAATTCCATATTTTCAAAAATTGATTGGGAACTCGTCCTCATGTCATTGGACATCCTTGTTCCATTAAATCGTTTTGTAGATTGTGTAGAGGGTCAAGCCTTAAAGTATCATTATAAGACTGGTTTGGGATACCTCACACGTATATTCACAATTAAAAAAAAATGTGAATGTTTTATTGATATGCAACAACTTGTATTACAACATATATTGTCTTGGACCATCAAAGTTCGTGATCCATACTATTACAACATATAAATGAAATGAACGAATGGGATTCCCTCATAGGGAAGAATTGAATGGAATACAACTGAAATGAAAGTAAAAGTAGAAACATCCCTTACACTTCGGGATCAGCAAGCTTTTCATCTTTGCCAATGGCACCAACAAAGCCATCCTCGAAGAGGTTGGCAAAGTAATGGACAACGGCTTCTTAATCTTGGAGGAGCTTTGATGAATCAGGAAAGAGATCTTTTAATGGAGGGGGCAAAAAGTAAGAAATCTTTCAATGGAGGGGGCAGAAAGTGTTGGTTCTTGCTTTTGATGTTCTGGCCTTTTTGATTACCTTGATCTTCTTGGTCACCTTGGTAACGCAAGCCTTTACACTTCTTCCTTTTGATTGCTTCAATGGGGTTTAAGATGCCTTGGGTGAGCTTGTCCAAACCTTTACTAGCAGCAAATCCATTCTCAATCATTACCTTGCTAGACATTAAGGACGCTTTTGAGAATTGAGGCTCTCTTATGATCATTCCAGCGGGTACATGAGTAACTGACACGAGCTCAAATGAATGGTAGCTTGATTCTCCCTTGACTTCGGGTTCTATATAAGGTGTAGCAGTGTTGTGGAAGGTCTCTACATCCCTCTCACATTGAATAGTTATGATCTTGCCATCGATCACAAGACGCATCATTTTATGAAGGCTTGAGGGAATAACTCCAGTGGCATAGATCCAAGGTTGTCCTAACAAAAGCCTAAAATTGCTTGGAATGTCGAGTACTTGGAAGATTTGAGTAAATGTGATGAGGCCAACCGTCAATGGCAAATCTATCTCACCCAACGCTTTTTTCCTCATCTCATCAAAAGCTCTGACAGGAGCCTTCGAAGGGCGGATATTCTCCTTGCAAGTGGACAAAGGGCATATTTCAAGGCGGATCCATTTTCAACTAACACCCTTGAAATCTTGGTGTTAAAATGTCGAGCAAAAATGTATAGTGCCTTCGTATGCGCTTGTCCTTCAAGAGGGAGGTCTTTCTCAAAGAAAGATATTTGGTCCCTAAGCAATATGGTACCCACAAACTCCTCTAATTGTACCTCTCCAATTGTTTCGGGCATATGGACTTTGTTCAAAATCTTGAGGAAGGCATTCCTATGCTTCGTAGACGATTTGAAGAATTCCATCAAGGAAATCTGATCTAGCATTTTTCTCAATTGTTCAATTACTTCAGCTTCACTTGTCTTGAGCATCTTAAGGAGTTGTTCAGCCTCCTCATCAATCACTACATTCTTCTCAACACCCTCTTAAGGTGGATAGACTTGACCTAATCGAGTAATTGCATCAATCTCATTGGCATCATACTTCTACAGGACTGCCTTGGAACTATAAGTGAAAGCGCTTTGGCCTTTAAACTTTCGCCATTTTGTGGTGGCAATTCGATCACGACGGATCTAAAACCCGCTTTTGAAATCTTCATTGCTTGGAGGTTGTTGACCAAAAGGTCCAACACAACAGGATCCATGTTAGTCGTTCGAGCTCCATAAGTAATGTTCTCCTCAGTTAAGTCAATCACAACTGGAGCAATAACGGCCACGATTTCCTCATTGAACTCATCCCCTCATCCACTAGGGATGATATCCTCGGGATCCTCAAAGAAGCTTATAGACAATGAGTGTATTTGACCATAAAGTCATACTTTCTACTTGGTTGCCCAAGAGTATCGACTACCTCACCTTTCTCACGAGCCTTCCTTATGAACTCATGATCCAAATGGGAGGTTTTGTACTTGTACTCATCATTGTCAGAATAGACTTCTTCATCCTTCACATAGGTGTAATGGGAATTGATCTCACCTTCTTCATCACCCCACCCACTTGGGACAATGTCTTTTATATCAATGAAGAAACTCGATAGAGATGTGAACTTCGCCATAAAGTCACACTTGCTATTCGGTTGGCCAAAAGTGTCAACAATTTCTCCTTTTTCATGAGCTTTCTTAACAAACTTATGATCCATGCAGGAAGCTCTATGTTCATCCTTATCCTTGGCATCAAAGTCTTCCTCTTGGTACATTGGGGCTTTCCTAGGCTCAATGATCAACATTGTAACCACTCAAACTCCATCTCTCGGGTCTTGAGTAGTAGGGGTTATTTTTGTGACGTCCCAGGCTTGTTGTCATCCTGATTCTTTTTATTTTGTTAATAAACAAATGAGAAAGTGTGAACAAATAAACTCTCCAAACAAACAACAGTTGGAAGACTAGGATATACATCACATAGAGCACATATATTATAATAATGCATTTACAAGCCCTTTTTTTTTTTTTTTTTTTTCATTTTTACATCATACTACAAATTTCCACATAGGCTAGCGGAATTCCTATCTTCTCTAGCGTAAATGTAGCTCCTACAACTGACATGAGACTTCCATGCCTACAAATTTGAAAGATAAGGGAGTAAGTTGAGGAACTCTGTAAGTAAAATTCCTAGTTTTCTACTAGGAAAGTATCTCATCATCGAAGCCTAGCAAGTACAATACTTGCAAATAGTGTCGATGACAGATCAAAAGCAAATTACTTGTCATGCCTTGACTAAATATATGATGTCCATGTAAAACTACCATCGGCTTAACAATGAGTACATAAACATATCATACTTATGCATATACTGGCATGCATAAAATTTATCGTTGTCCTAGCTCAACCAAACCTTCTTGGCTCGACCGAGGCTTCCAACTTCTTGCTGAGCTTCTTAACTAGACTAGGGCATCTCGGCTTAAATGAGGCTTCTCAAGACCTAGACATGCTAGCTTAACTAGGGCATCCCGCTCAATGAATAAGGCATCATCGTCAATGTTACGTGACAACGGGCATTTTTTTCTGTTTAAGTGCACACATAAGTGCATCACATAAGCTAGTTTTCATCTTTTCTTCTTAGTCGACTCATACATGGCCCGAAGGTGTGCTCATTCATATGTGTGTGCCATGAATCCTAATATTGCACCATACAACACGTTGGGAACTATTCTTAATCAATGACTTAAACTGAACACTTAGTGTCGATCCCCGCATCGGATGAAGCTCAGGAACGACACACCTCAATGCTGATCCAAGACCTTGAGGATTTGGTACAACTTGCTTTCATGAAGATCCTAAACTCAACGGGCCTTGGCCTCGACCTAACGTGAACATACTTCATGTCGTGAATGACCTTTGGTTTATGGCTTGATTCAATGCCAAGCACAAAGTCCCCACACCAATCAAGGCATAAAATCGGCACGCTTTAGTGTCTTATCGAGACCTCATAGGCTTGAGTGGTTCCTATACCAATCAAGACTTAGAACCAACACTCCTCAATGTTGATTCGAGACCTCACGGCCTTGAGCGATCCCAGCATTGAACGAGACTTGGAACTGGCACACCTTAATGCCAATGCAAAGCCTCGCAGCCTTAGGCAATCTTGCCTCCCGTTGAACTCAACCTAAGAGAACCTTGGCCTCAATACTGGCATGAACAACTCAAGCACACATCAAGCACAAACATGAGCAAACCATATGAAAGATCCTACATCTTACCCATGGCTTGACAAGTGAGCACCTAACAATGGAGCCTACCACCCTAGAAGAGAATAATGGATCTTACTTACCTAGATAGACCTCAAAAGTTAGAGCGAGTGGCTTGATGAGGGGTGTGGTGCAAGGCCGAGAGAAAGAGAAGAATGGCATGTAAAGGGCAAGGGAGCTCAAATGGTGAAAATGAATTAGGGGCTCATCCTATTTATAGACACCATCCTTATTATTACTTGTCCAAACGGCCCAATCACTTTTCTTGGAATGGCACGGCTATAAAGTCAAGGTGGCACGCCTATTTGGAAATGTGGTACAGGTAATGGCCCATAGGAATGATTGAAGTCTTACTTATTTCATTCCCATTGTACCCTTTATACCATGCCATCATGACTTGGCCTACTTGTTCTCCAAGGAGAATCTTATGGTAATGATGATCATATCTTCCTTGGACACCTAAGCCAATGACTCACCATTCTCATTAAATGCCTAGATTTGGTTAATCATGAGGCTTGGATATTTAGCACAGCCTAAATCAAATAACTTACTTTCCAAGTTTTGGCCTTCTAGAATATTCTATCAAATTCTCTTTCACTTGGTCCACTTAAGTACTTGACCCGTTCTTGAAGAACAAGTCACTTTGAATAGGTGGCATATCTAAGCTCATGAAGTGGCAATCTAATGGCCTAGTGTAATAATTTGAAGGTTCATTTGTCTCCTTTGCATTGGTCGACATAAGTCCTTGATTCATTATTGAATAAGAAATCATCATAAGTAGGTGGCACTTTAAGGAGGATAAGGTGGCACCTAGGCCATATGATAGCAATAATTTTTCTATGGTGTCTTTTTTTTATTTATTGGTACATCTGTCAAAAGTCCTTTACTTAATCCCCAAGGAAAATCTTGGGTAATGATTACCAAATCTAGAAGTGTCCACCTAAGGTGATGAGTCACCCCCTTCATGAATGTTCTATTTTGTCTTTTCTTTCCAAAGAATAAGGCCAACACAGAAAATAGACAATTTGAAGAGCAAACGAAACTGGGTAAGAGCCTTTGTTAGACATCCTCAAATGATCATTTTGACGCACTCAAGGTTCGTGGCAAAGCCACCCTTGAAATGCTTGTTGTAGGCCAAAATTACCCTCTCGGGTAAATCGATGGTCTAGGGTTAGGGCTCAATGGCTGGGCCTTAGGCTAGTTGGGCGATCCTCTAACCAGTCCACTGGCGGGTCCTCGGGCCAATTTCTTTGGCTGAAACTGTGGCTAGTTCTTGGACTAGTCAATCAATCCCGTGGCTAATCTTGTGCCACAAGTCATGATCAGTCCAAAAAAATCGAGTTTATTAGATCCATGGTCAATTATTAGTTGCCATGTAAACATGTGGGATTGATTGATCTGCCCTAGCTCATGGTCATTCACAACCGATACGATAGCCAGACGGAATCACCTATGACTAGTACACATTGACCGGGTGGAATTGACCCATGAACGCCTGTCAATCCATAATGGTACGTGATCATCTCATGACCGATCCTTATGATCTAATAACATTTTCATGATCGAACACTCTAGGACCAATCTTTTGGTTGCCAATTCCCAAATGGGCTAATTGACTCATGACCGAATCTTAAGTTGACTCATGGCCTAGTCCTGCCATTTGTGTACCAATCCTTGGCCTACTAGTTGGAACCATAAGAAAGGTCGAAATCGAGGATGTTACAGATATGTTGAGGATGATTGTCATTCAGGTCTTCAACTTTTCTTATGACCTTTGAAATTATATTTTTGTTAGACAAATCAAACTCGACCACAACCGTTGGTTCACTATCATATTGGATTACACCCAACTCAGCCAATTTAGCTAGACAAGCTATCTTTTCATCGTGGGAGATGTCATTGCATTTTATTCGATGATCAGCAAAAGCCATGATTTAACTTAGCTTGTGAGTATCAACAAGAAAAGGGCGTTTGTCTTCGTCCCCAAAGATCACATTAACAATTTCAGCGTGCTTTGGGAGCGGGTTTTGTTGGACATCCGGTATTGAGTCCTTGAAAGTTAGCATGTTCTTATCCAATACATTCTAAATCTTTGATCGGAGAACGTAACAATTATCGACGTTGTGCCATTTTCTCCCATATGATACTCACGGGTCTTATTAAGGTCAAACCTAAGGAACTTTGGCAGATTGCATGGAACTTCTCTTGCCACCCGTCGGTTTTTAATCAACATTAGGAGTAATTGGGACATCAGTCTCGGCAACGGAGAAAATTGCCTCTACGGGGCCTCCCCTTTGCGATTAAAGCTTCAGGAAGAGCTCCCAGCTTCCGTGGCAGGCTTATGAGCAGGAGGAGTGTATAGCTTTTGAGCGGACGAGTTCTGAATGTAAGCAATCTCCACTGTAGACTCTTTCTCCTTCTTTGGAGTGAACCCACAAGCAGTTGTCTCGGACAATCTTCCATCTCGCATGATCACCTCTATACGTTCCCCCAATTTAATCATCGCGAGGAAGTTTATACAAGTAGTGTTGTACATTTTCTTAAAGAAATCTCGAGGCAACGCTTGAAGGAATAACTGCATGGCTTCCTTTTCGAACAAGGGAGGCTTAACTTGGGATGTGGTGGCTCTCCACCTTTGGGCTTACGCTTTAAACATTTCGGTCCTCCTTTTGTCAATTCGAACTAGCTCCTCTCGATTTGGGCGATCTCATTATTGAATTTGTACTGCTACAAGAATTCATCTGCCAAATCTTCCCAGCTATATATCTTTTCCAAGCCTAGCTCAATAAACCAAGTTAAGGTAGGACCAATCAAGCTATCTTGAAAAGAATTGATCAGCAGTGGAGAGTTGTGAGAATAACGGGCCATCTTGCCCAAGTAATACTTGAGGTGGGTCTTCGGACACTCAGTCCCATCATACTTCCTCGAGAATTCAAGCTTCTTATAGAACTCTAGGGCCTTTACTTTAGCAAAGGGTGACAGTTTATCACACCCTTAGAATTGATAGCCTTGCAACAAACACAGGCATTCCTCGATCTTTGCGAGGCATCTCGCGCTTTCTTCATCAAAGTGGAGAGTAGGAACTTCATTGGGCAGAGCCTCCAAATCTATAATGGTTGGGGTAGCAGTACAAACCTCTTCACTTGTCCTTTCTTAATGGGATTAGCCACCGGCGCGTCAGCAGGTGGGGTGGGAATAGTTGTCACAGTAGCATGAGCTATGGGAGTGAGATTCTTGACTTGGTTGGAGAGATCGACCAGTAACGTCATTATTTGCACCATTTGGTTCTCCATAATAATGATACAAGTATGGGTGTCCTCGTTCTCCATCCTTGCTTGACGACGGGTGCGTATAATGGAATGCTTCTCAGCCGTGTTTTAGTACCTTTTGTGAAAGAAGGAACTCAAATCAGTATGTGATTAAAGAAATCAAGAAAATACAAACCTTGTCAATTCTGTATTTTCTTGAGATGAAATAGTGATTAGAAGCGTTTATGACCCCAGTATCATATAACGTCATCTTATCAAAATTTCTTCAAAAGAAATTATATAATTGAAAAGGACGATAACGAATGTTTAAACCCGAGTGCCCCTTTTCTAAAAATTACATCAAAAAGAGCAATTCCATGAAACTTCATTGATCACATCGAACAATTACAAAGTAAATAGAACCTTGAATATCGAAGCTTACAAAGTGGTTCGACTTACAAGTAATATGAAGATGAATACAGGGAAATTTCAATTACAACAAAATGAGGAAAATACAAAAAATCTTCCTTTACAAGGATAGATGAAACAAATGAAATAAACTCTAGTCAAAACCTTAAAAACTATCTGGGATCATGGGGAGACGCTTTTTATCATGGGTCAAGCATTCCACATCGGTCAAAGCTTCGTCTTCAGGGTCCACGACACGAGCTTGTTGAAGTCCTTAAGGCACAAGAATGTCAGGTAATCCAACCTCGAGGTCGTGTTCTAGTTGATGTAAATATAGTCAATCGTCGCATGATGTGTCTTCATTTTCCCCTCTAAGTCGGACTCATCAATAGCAACTACAAGATGCGAAGATTGGGGATACCATATCCCAATAGCAGCTCCAATCGTGGCTTTGACGTGACAATTGGGTCCTCCACAATGAGCTCCTTATGATAATCAACACGGTACAACCCCAGCTTGAGGATTTAGGGGATCGTTTAAAGCGTGCGATATTAACGAAGCACCCTCAAAGGGTAATAAGGTGCACCCATCAACCCCACAAGAGAGAGTGGGTCATCAATTCCGCTAATAAGGTGCACCTTGGGAAACCTAGCCATTGACATGCCATTGGATTAGACTTGGAGTGAGTCTTTTAAGGAAATGAAACCATATAAAGAAGGATCACGATGGAAAGAATTCATTCTTTCCATGGGACATGAAAATAGGGTGGTAGTTTTTAGTGACATTGGTGATTCTCATGCGAGGGGAAAACTCTTTGATGTGAGAAATGAGCCCAATTTGAAGACCTATTGGGACTCTAAGAGTTCCTTGTCCATTTGATTTGAATCAGTTGAGGGATACGAAAGTCTTAGCGAGGATCATATGTGTGAAGTGACTAAAGACACATACTTGTCTAACAATATGGGTAACTAAAAAATTCATTGTTTTTTTAGTATGAGGAAATATCACAAAGCCAAAGAACATAAGGAGAAAGGTACGGGGAATTCTATTCCCAAACTTAGGCTCAAGGCTAAGCAAATATCCCTGAAGGAAAGTGTAAGGCATGGAATTTGGATTTCCTTTCAGAATGGCTCTAATTTTATTGGAAAGAATATTCAGGAATTGGCTTAAAACAGAGATTGGATTTTGACAAATAGGAGGAGTGGTGAGGCCAAAGGAAGCCTTATCTAACCCAATAGCTATCTCGAACTCGTTAATTGTAGGGGTCAACTGTATTGGCTAAACACGAAGTAGAAGTCATGAGGTTTCAAAAGTGGACCAATGCTTTCACCATGGTGATTTGAGGTTCGACCTTCATTAAAGTAGGGAGAAAGCCAATTTGCTTCTCCACATAATGTTGGTGCTTTGGGTCAAGGTTATCTCACAAGATCTTGAGACTCCTTGGCATGAGAATAACGTCAATTTCAGGCTTGCCCATTTAACACTAAACTATGAGGGGCATTCAAGATTAAAAAAAAAAAAAAAAAAAAAAAAAAAAAAAAAAAAAAAAAAAAAAAAAAGAAACTCATTCTCATTGGAAATTTAAGGTACAAAATTGAAACTCGGAGACTAAAAATAATAATAACAATAAAACGAGAATGATGTCTTATTAGCCAAAATCATGGCAAGCACAAATCACACATCGCAGGAGGACTTGTGAGGTTTCAACGCCTAAAGGTGAGGATGCTAAAGGCTCAAGGTAAGGAAAAAAGTAGTTTACCCATCGCTACCATCATTGGTCAGTATAACTTTTATCAATCGGGATGAACGGGTTTATAAAAGTATGGATTACCATGAGTGTTCATTTGTGGATTCCATCCACAGACCCTCCTAAAGGTTCTAAATTGGGCGATCAAGGTTTTAGACAGCGGTTTTGTGTGCAGTGTAGTGCTAAATCTTTTAAACAAACATTTAAAATTAAATAATCAGCACTTCAATATAACCTAATCATGCATTCATACATCCTTACTTCACCTGCAAGACAAGGGTTTTCACTCATTTCGCCCCTTATACCTCTTACCTACAAGATCATTTAACGCGTAATTAGTGACTTACCTCATTTTTCATGCGACTTTGATATGTAGACAATCCTACATAAGATACGTTAGTTAACACGACAATCATTTTAAATGGCTTCAAGTCCTCTTAACTAGTAACTAGTCCATAGAGGATAAGTTCACTTTCATGTTTCTCTTTTTCAAGAATTTCGGCTTCCAACTCCATGATATCCTCTTCAGACCACAGATCTCCAATCTTTCTACACAAAGCCACCAGCCTAAGTTGATTCTCAGCAGGCCCTTCCATCGTAGCCTTTAGTTCATATCCTTTCAGTTTTCTACAATGGTTTTTTCCTTTACAAGGACGTATCTCTTTAGTTCATTAAGGGTGGTTCTCAAGGCATGTTGAATTTGAAAAATGTTTTGTCGGGTCCTATTTGTTACGGGTTTGAGATGTTGTATCTTGGACAGTACAGTTTGCAAATCTGAAAAGCACCATTTCGAGAACTGTTTGATTAAGTCCTATTTATATAGTGCTAATACAAATGGGTTCGAGGTGTTGTGTCTAAGGAGGCATAGTTTGCAAATCTGCAAAATACCGTTAGTAGGAACTAATCACCTTAAGGAAATTCAATAATCCATACCAATGGGAAAATTTATGAGTTTTAGTGACACAAAAAAAAAAAGTTCAGGTTATTTGTGTCACATTAGAAATAGTTTAGGATTTTTTTGTAGTATTAATTTATGAGGGTGTAGCACATGCAAGCACATGATTGTATTACTAGTGTCCATTAAAGTAATGAAGAAGCACAATCAAAGACTAAATTCTACCTGAAAAGACAAATGAGGATTTGTTAGGAAAAAGATAAAGGAGTAGTCCTTAGGAAATACTGAACCCGAAAAATCAATTAGCTAAAGGAAGAGAAAAAATAAATTAGGTAGGACACTTAGTGTGACACTCAGATTTGCGCTAGTAAAATTACGCATTTTAGAAACTGAGCAATTACAATATTTAGGAAAATAACCTTATCACAATAATGTTGATAGAATTACGTCCTAACTTTGCTAAACTATGGGGTGACATCGATTTCATGTGGGCAGCTTTTTTTTTTCCTTTCTTTCATCTTCTTTCTTTGGTATAGTTTGTGTGACATCTTGATTTTCAACCCTGTTTTTGATGAAATGAAATTGGCTTTTCATTGACGCACCTATAGTCTTTTTCTTTGAGCTGATCACTCACGAGATAACTAATCTATCTGGTGAAGTCGTTAAGGAATCTAAACGCAATAGACTTGAGGATTCGATTAGAAATCGACTGCTCGACCGTGCTAATTTGCAAGGGTCAATACAGCACCGTTATAATTGATAAGAGATCGGAGATAGGTCGATTCGACAAAGGCATGTAATTAAAGTATGGGTGATTCCACCTAATTGCAAAATTCATGTCGAATGGCACTAAACCGATTTTTATGTCGTTTATGTACCCTATGCCTGTATTTAAAACTTAGAGATTTTTACGACAACTGAGAGTTGCCTATGAGTTGGAGAAGCACAATGTGGATCGAAAATAATCGACCACGGGTTAATTGCGCTAAAAATTCCTAAAAGCTACCCGGTAGGTTAGGTCATGCTAAAATCACGTCCGGTTGAAATTAACCACGAAATTGAACACGGTTTCATGAATCAAAAGTTCTAGTATGTCACAATTTATTTTAGGAACATCAACTCATCCTTTGAAGAATTTTCAGCGAGCCCGGATTTTTGGTGAAAAATCAAAGTTGGACGATTTTGAACCAAGAAATTCGGAGGGCCATTTTTGTGTGTGTTTTTAGCCTTCAAGTTGGATCAACTGGCAAGGGAAATTGTGGGCTTCCCCCTCATCAATTTGGCCTTGATTTGGGAGCCAATTGGTGTGAAATTAAGTTCAATTGAAGAGAAAATTGGTGAAATTCGTATGCCATGGGAGTGGGGGTGCAACATTTCAGCTTCAATCTTGGCTTGTTAGGGAAGCTTGAGGAGGGAAATGGTTGCTAGGTTGTGGCTGTGGACTTATGGGGCATATACTCAAGTGTTTTGAGATCTTTTGGTGAGCATTGAAGGCTTTGTCCCCCTCCTTTCCAGCTACAGCCCCATCTTCTTCTTCTTCTTCAGCATTTCTCCTCCATTGTTGCTGAAACAAGAGCAGAAAGCCAGCCAAGACCTGCCAGCCTCACGCCGCCATCGCCAGTCCATTCGAGTAGCTTGCACCACCCACGAGCCGCCTGGCGCCAACCTGCCTCTCACTCACGTCCTCGCCATCCCAAGGCCATTGTTGTTGTTGTCCCTATGTCCATTCATGCCACTCAATCGTCACAACTTCGCCTGAGCTACTCCAGCCTCCAGCCGTCGCCGCCTGACTATCTCTGCCGTCCCCATTGCTGTCCGCCACCCACTAGCCCATCCTAACCCCTCGGTCCAACTCCTTTAACCAGCATCCAAAACTGAAAGTCCAACTCTAGCAGTGAGCTATTGGACCATTTTTTGGGCCTTTCCGAACCTCCTTTAGCATCGTCGTAGGCTCGAGTCTCACTCACCTCCATGTTGCCGTCATCGTGAACTCATCGGCTCTTTAAACCAGTGAGTTTACCTCATAATTCCTACTTAGGATGCTAATGACACCTATAGGTGGATTAGTGATAAAGTAGTGGATTAGCTTAGACCTAGAAAGGGTTAAGGGTTAAATTAGTTAGTGTAATTAGTTATTTAGTTAATTAGTTAGATTAATTAGGTGGTTAGATAGCTTAAGTGATTAGTCCAATTAGTGTCATGTACTTATCCTAGCTACGTTAGTGAATTAAGTTCAAATAGGTGGTTAGATTAGCTTAGGTAGATTAATTAGTGATTTATTTAATTATTTAATATTTTTCAGGAATTATACCGGGATAGTTGGTCGTTAGAATTTCGTGCTTATTGTTGTGGTCTAGTTGGTTTGTGCAATTGAGTGCTAAATTGTGCAATTGAATGATGATTGTTGATTTATTATTTATTATTTGAAAATTTTGGATTTTTGGTATTTGATCGAGAATACTAGGTGTCGGGTTTTGATGCCAAAAAATGTTTTTAAGTACTATATCAAATAGTGGAATTTTTAAAAGAGATGATATCATTTTTTCTGGTTCGATCTGATCGTGTACCCACCAAGATTATTTTCCTGAGTGTTTTTAATATTAAGAAAATATGCCAAGTTCATTATTTAAATCGAGACATTTGAGTGCAAAGCACAATTTCCTTGGCCGGGATTGGATGTGCATGTGATGGTTATAAGAACCCGTCACCCGATGAAGGTCATGTGGGCAATGCTCCTATATGGAATGCTCTTGTTAATGGATGTTGGTCGCAATAGAGGCTAGGTCGATGTCCTTTGAGAATGCCGTCTAGAAGTAGACGTTCCCGTGCTCGATGGGGCGAGACGACACCCGGTTATGCTGGAAGACCGCCGACTATTGAGTTGACAATGCCCGTGGAGCCGTACTTAATTGGAACGCTTGTCTGAGTGAGATATAACCGCGCATGATTATGGGAAAAAAAATTGTGTGGCACGGAATGAGACGTGCCATAATGATTTAGCCTTATAATCGGGACCCCTGTGATTGATTGATTTGAAAGTGAGGCGTTCCAATTGTTAAGTGCATCCACTACATATATATTTGTTGCATGAGCTGTACTGACGTGAAGGGAGGTGCTGAGGCGAGGTAAGACTCCTGTAATGTGTGATTAGGCTACCTCTAGGTGTATTACCTTCCCAATCGAGGTTTAGGGTGTGAACTAGCTGAGACATTGTCTCACCCTGTCATGGTTTACAATTTTTACAAGTCCCTAGATGGAAGTTTGTCTAGTTCGTTTTGGGTAGCCGAGAGGGTATAGCAAACAGAGTACCGTCTTCCCTGTTCCCGGTAATCCTTGGACCTGTGAGCTCATCGTGATCACGATATGGGTCGATGAGGGCCCACCACAATTGGTACCTCATTGATTCAAGGCGTGGTTTCGTCACGGGCCTAATCAATAATGGGAAGGTCCCATGGATGGTTTCGACAGACCCGCCGTTAAGGATGAAGGTGAGGTGGTTCCTGACCCCGTCATGATGTGAATGCTGGTATGAGCACCTAAAGGGCGTGAATAGATGCGAAAATAAACTTTTGAGAAGTATAATGTAAAACTTTACTTTTAACTTGAATCTGTTTAATAGTATACTTTAAAATAGAAATGAGACTCTAACAATTGAATAAAGTTACGAGTAAAGTAAAAGAGTTTAGAGAAGAGAATAAGAGCACAAGATTTATAGTGGTTCGGCTTAATCCAAGCCTACGTCCACTCTCCCACACTGACAGCCCACCGGCTGGATTTCACTATGAATCAAAAGAATCGTTACAGTATCACGTCCTTGATTCAACAGTGTAAAGACTCTGATACACTTCCTCAAGGTCTCACAAATGTATAAACTCTCTTTTGAGTACAAGTTTACGCTCAACAATTGAATTGACAAAGAACAAGGAGCTTCAAACTTTGGAATTTATCTATCGTGCACACACTCGAATAACTAGAACATCTTCCTTAGATACTCCTCCATGCCTTCATAATCGTTGGCACTTTCCAAAGGAGCTTTTCCAATCTACCCGTTGGACAGAATCAATTAGGGAGATTTCGAGTTATTTAAGGAATATGACGATAGCCCATCAATCCTGCTTACCCGAATCAAAACAAATAATAGATTCCGAGATGCTATATCCAGCCGAGAGATCTTCTTTAGTCGATAAAATCAAATATTTAAAGAAATACACAATTCTTGATAGGTCTTCTTTGACGGTCTAGAAACTATCAATGATGGTAGACTTTGAATATTGAGTCGATGGTTCGGCGATCTTCGACTTTGACGAAAGAATCTGCAAGACTTTAGACTAGGCTGATGGAAACGTTTTATCGGCTTTAAAACAAATACGAAAGTTTTATCCAACAATCTCCCTCTTTTTGATTGTGACAAAACTTTTCTGCAGATTTGGATATTTTTGACATGTAAGACAATACTCAAGCAAACATGGATATCTCACAAAAGATAATTAGCTTAGTAAATATAGTATTAAATATGCATCCACAAGAAATGAATAAGTTAGTCCTGTAAGTAAACATTTAATCGATCAAACAATCCAAATCCAAATCCAGTCACAACCAAACATCCAAACAAAAGTAAAGGCAATCAAAAGTCAAGTCAAACAAGAGTCAAATCTCAAATCTACACCATCTCCCCCTTTTTGTCAGCATTAAAAAGGTAGAGACGAAAAGAGAATGGAATTAAGATTGCTTTGGAACGCGAATAAGCTAGAAATCTCCCATCGACTGGACAATCCCTTCCAGCTTTTTCAAATCCTCCTTTAGTTGAGCCACTTCTTCACCCTTGGCATTTACTTGAACTTGAAGAGCAATGCCATGAATTTGATCATGCAAGGAAACTGAATAAGCTTGACCTGCATTCTGCAAGTTTTGAACTTCGCATCCCAGGGCATAAATCTGGCCTCGCATCTTCATAAGAATATCAAGCAGTCTTTGAAAGTCTGCTAAATTATCAATCTGAATGCTTGCTTCTGCATGATCAATAGGAGTATTGGCAGATGATGGCAAGTTAGCATGAGTACCTAGATTTGGCGATGAAACCTTATGACCTTCCTCAGGAAATTGAGAGACATAAATGTCTTCTGGATCGGCAGGTGAACGGCTAACATCTTCACTAGTAAAAGCAATTGAAGAGATACCTCTTTTCTCAGCAACTCCCCCTATTTCATTGCCTTCAGGCGGTGAGAAGTACTCTTCATTCTCTATTTCTTCTTGTTCACCTCTGCCCTCTTCTTCTTCTACAGTCCTTTCTCCTCTGCTTCTTTTCTCATCGATTCTCTCTCTCCACTCTTTTGCTCTTCTTCTTCTTTGTCTTGATCCTCTCTCTCCTTTGTCTCTAGAACAAAACGTTGTAGGTTTCTCAATGCAAGAGCGGAAATGGTGATATCGTCCTCATCCTCTTCACCCTCCAGGATGAGTGCTATTCTTTTCCTGGATGGAGCAGTCAATGGCTCTTTCCCTTTCCATTTTGTAGCCGAAGAAACTCGGTGAGTCTTGACAGGGGTTTTCTCCTTGAATCGCTCCAAAGCCTTGTTCAACTCCTTCAGACGTATTTTGGAAACCATTTTCAGTCCTACCACCATTTGATCACAGGATTAAACACACAGAATCCTGGGAGGCTAAATATTCAAAAGTCTGAATAGCTTTGTAACAAGCGATGAGTAAGGAAGTTGGCTCTTGTCTTTCACCATCGTTCTATAAATGTGAAACATGATTGTATGAGGCAAAGAGAACTTTTTGCCTGCGTTGATAGAATACATCAACTTTGCTTCTGAGTTGGAGACATCGGTCTTCAAAGTCGATTTGGGTCTAAAGCAATTGATCACGATCTTGTGCAGAAAAATATTTGAGGCATTCATCCTCAAGTACGAAATTCTTCCTTCTGTCTTTCCATCCCGAACAAGCTCTACCGTCAAATGACCAACAGACACACTAATGATTGGAATGCCCATCTTTCTACTCCAGTCACATAAGCTAATGTGTCCATGTCAACAATATAGTCTTGGTCTAGAACACTAAAAGAAAATCTATTCGTATCCAAGAAACTCATATTAGAATAGAAATAGGCAATAAGTTCTCGATATGCCTCTGTCGTCTCAAAACAAAATCGGTCAAGCTGAAGTAGAGTGAATTTCTCTCATAGCTTCACATTCAAAGAATCAAGAAAATCAAAGTCCACACTTCTTGGGTTGATCACCCCTCGCTTTAGCAACTTAGAGTAAAGTTGCTTGTGTTCCTCCGAGCAAAACAAATCTGTCCTTTTGCTTCGAATATTTGTCGCAACAACCATTCTAGGCTTAAAATGAGTGTACATTTTGTCATCATCATTCCCATCAGGTTGACTAAGACTTCCAACACGTGGATCACTAGGGATATTTGCAAAAGCTCGTTCTTCCAACCCCGTAATAGCAACTCCCAATCGTTCCATTGTTCGCAAAAAGTGGGTTTCATTTCGATACCCTTTCTCTTTCAAAAATTCATCAATATAGTTCAAGGGAGTGCCTCCCTTCTTCAAGGCAGAGTAAAGTTTAAAGATAAAAGTGGGCTTTTGAGTTCTTATGGGTTCTGCGCCTTCAATGATTTCTTACTCTGCTTTATGATCAATACCCTGAGGTCTAGTTTGAGGAGATTGACGCGGTTGAGAATGTTGTGGGCTCTGTTGCTATCTTGGAGATTATTCTTCCTCGATGAGGTCAAAATGCATAGGACCCTCACGCATGTGTTGTGGTCCCCTATTCGCGATCCTTGAAGACTTTCTTTGGGAAGCCATTCTCACAGTCTTTGAGAGATTCCAAACTCGATTCACAAGAAAGGTGAGAGCTTTAAAGATTAAACTAGAGAGTAAAAGTAAGAAAGTGATGTTCTGTGCTTTTAGGGTTTGTGAGGAAGACGGTTAGTATATAAGGCAATCAAAAAGAGGTATACGAACGACGTAAAAGGAAAAATAGAAAATGCCTTTTCAAAAAATAACTGTTCAAAAGATAACTTCTTTTTCAAAAAGGAATGATTGCAATAATCACGAAAATTGGGGAAGATAACATCAATCAATTACAGATTAATAGATGAACGTATCTTTTCGAGATTTTATCCGTGAGATAAATTTCTAAAATAGAAATAACTTATAATCGTAAATCTTGATCTTTTGAATCTAAGTATCTTTAGACTTTTATCCCTCAGTCTAAACTTCTTCAGACTTTAAGATATTGGTCTAGAACGAATAAGCTCGAATTGACTTTTCTCCAAAGACTTTGTAAAAATGTATGCTAGTTGATTCTTTGAGTCAATGAATTGAATCAAGATTTCTCCATTTTGAACATGGTCTCTAATAAAAAGATGTCGAATCTCTATATGCTTTGCTCTTGAATGAAAAATTGGATTCTTTGTGAGATTAATCGCGTTTGTGCTGTCACATTTGATCTCAGTGCATGAGTCTTCGATTCCAAAGTCTCTTAGCTATTGTTTTATTCACAAAATTTGTGAACAACAACTTCCAAGAGCCACATACTCTGCTTCTGCTGTTAAAAGAGCTACAATACTTTGATTTCTTGAAAACCAAGATACTGTCATGTTCCCAAGTAATTGACAAGTGCCCGAAGTGCTCTTTCTATCAACTCTGCATCCTGCTAGGTATGCGTCTGAATATCCAAGGAGAGTACAGTCTCCTTCTTTATGATACTAGAGACCCAAATTAGAGGTTGATGCAACGTATTTGATAATGCCTTTTGCAGCACTTAAATGAGATTCTTTGAGATCTGATTGAAATCTGGCACAAATGCAAATACTAAACAAAATGTCAGGTCTAATAGTAGTAAGATAAAGAAGTGAACCAAATGATACTCCCGTATAGCTTCTGGTCAACTTTCTTTCCTCCTTCATCTTTGTCTAGCTTCGAGGAATTTGACATTGGTATATCAGTCTTTTTACAATTCTCCAAGCCGAACTTTTTAACAAGTTCTTTAGTATATTTTTCTTGGTGAATGAAAGTTCATTCCTTCAATTGTTTTACTTGAAGTCCGAGAAAGAATGATAATTCACTCATCATGCTCATTTCAAACTCATCCTCCATAGTCTTAGAGAATTTCTTGCACATAATCCAAAAATAATATCATTAACATAAATTTGAACAAATAAAAAGTTTTTGCTTTCTCTTTTGATAAACAATATAGTATCTACTTTACCTTTAATAAAGCCATTTTTGATTAAAAACTTACTTAATCTGCCGTACCAAGCTCAAGGTGCTTACTTTAAACCGTACGGACCTTTTTCGATCGAATATAGAGTCTAGTTTCCTTGGGTCTTCAAACTCGGGAGGTTGTTCCCCATAGACTTCCTCTTGGATAAATCCATTTAGGAAAGCGCTTTTGACGTCCATTTGGAATAACCTGAAATTCTTATAACAAGCAAAAGCAAGTAATAATCTAATTGCTTCTAACCTTGTTACTTGGTGCGTAAGTCTCATCATAGTCTATCCCTCCATCTTGCATATATCTTTTGGCCACGAGTCTTGCTTTGTTCCTTATGAATTTTCCTTTCTCGTTCATCTTGTTCCTAAAAACCCATTTAGCGCCAATGATAGATTTACTTTTGGTTTAGGAATCAATTCCCGACATCATTGATACCGAATTGCCTGAATTCTTCTTGTATAGCTTTCATCGCTTAAAGCTTCTTCTATGCTCTTGGGTTCTATTTCAGAAGTGAGAGCCACAACACTAGACTCTTCACGCCTTTTGGATCTTGTACGAATTCCTTCATTAATGTCACCAATAATGAGTTTTTTGAGATGACTAGACTTGTGCTTCCAGTTGCTGGTTAATTTGTCAGACTATTGTTGTTTTTCTTCCTTTGATTCTTCAGCGATCATTCGTTGCTGGTCTTCTGAAGTTTGAGCTGTTTCTGGAGATTTAGACTTTGTAGAGTCTGGAGCAGGTTCAAATTCTTCGAGTTGAGTCTGAATCGAGTGATTTTGTATAAAGCCCTGAAATTTGACATTCATCAATTTCTCCACAAATTGAGTCTTTTTGTTGTATACTTTGTAAGCTTTGCTGGTGGTTGAATATCCAAGGAAGATGCCTTCGCCTAATTTTTCTTCAAACTTACCAATTCGATCACTTGCATTTTTCAATATAAAACATTTGCATCTAAACACATGAAAATAGGAAACAATTGGCTTCTTTCCGTTGAACAACTCATATAGAGTTTTCTCTAGAATAGGCCTTAAGAAAACTCTATTAATAATATAACACACGAGAAACTGCTTCAACCCAAAAACGAGAGGAAATGTTACTTTCAATTAATAATGTTCTAGTCATTTCCTGCAACGATCTATTCTTCTTTTCCACAACTCAATTCTGTTCTAGAGTGTATGGTGAGGAGAATACATGCTGAAAACTAGATTCATCACAGAATTTAGCAAAGTCTTGATTTTCAAACTCACCTCCATGGTCTGTCCGTATACTTGAAATAACATACCCTTTCTCATTTTGAACTTTTTAGCAAATAAGAAAATGTTTCAGACTTACTTGCCAAGAAATATACCCAAGTGAATCGTGAATAATCATCAACTATTACTAGGCAATATTTCTTACCTCCAATGCTCTGGATTCTAATTTGTCCAAAGAGATCCATATGCAAGAGTTGCAGCACACGATTAGTGGAAACTTGATTTATTAGTTTGAAAGAGTTTCTAACCTGTTTCCTAATACACACGGTGTGCATAATTTATATTTTTGATATGTCAAGTTGGGTAGTCCACGAACAAGCTTCTTTGCAGAGATCTTGGCTATTTGCTTCATGTTGATATGGCCAAGTTTTCTATGCTAGAGATTAGCTTCCCCTTGAATTGAAATTAGACATTGGGATTTTTCTGGTTTGATATCCAAGAGATATATATTCCCATGTCTTCACCCTATGAATGTTTGAGAGGAGTCTTTACTGGTTTCTGAACATATTCCTTCTTGAAAGCTAATTTTGTAACATGTGTCGCACAGTTGGCTGATATTTAACAAGTTGTAGAGGTGAGGACACCTGGAGTGCCATAACTTGGCACGGAGGGACACTTAAGTGCCATAACTTTAAAATTGTACACTTAAGTGCCAATATCGGAGTAAAATGGGACACTTAAGTGCCACTCCGGCGAAAATCCGGCAAAATGGCTGACGTGGCAATTTTCCGGCGAATTTGGTCCAAAACGACGTCGTTTTGCACGACGTGGCGGAAAAAACGCAAACGACGCCGTTTTGTGTTTACGTGCAAATAATTATATAAAAATTAATTAAATTAGATTTAAAATATTCAAAAAAAATTTAAAAAGAAAAATTTTAAAATTTTAAAAAATTAAGAAAAAAAAGAGGTGGGGGGAGGTCGAACGGGGCGGCGAGGGCTGAGCCCTCGCCGCCGCCTCTCCCCCTTTCCTTAATTTTTCTTAATTTTTATGCTGCTTTGGATCTGAGCCAACTCAGCTCTCCGGTGAGCCACGTAGGCAAAAAATAATAATAAAATATTGCCACGTAGGATTTCCGGCAAGGGTCGCCGGAGGTGGCACTTAAGTGTCCCACTAGAAAAAAAATGTGGTACTTAAGTGTACCGTTTTGAAGTTATGGCACTTAAATGTCCCCCCGTGCCAAGTTATGGCACTTGTGCTGAACTTCTGCCCAAGTTGTAATTGAGTCATTTCACTAAAGAAACATTACTGATTGTGAGACTTCCAATCTTTACGATTCCGTATCCCACAATTATGTCTTTGTCGTTTCCTCCAAAAGAAACTTTTCCACAATTAACTTGCATAAGCTTGATGAAACAACTTGAGTCTCCTATCATATGTCTTGAGCATCCACTATCCAAGTACCATTTAACCATTTTCTTTATAGTGATTTGCATTTGAAAAAGAAACTCAAGCTTTTTTTGGTACCCATACTTTCTTGGGTCCAATGGAGTTAGTACAATATATAGTCTTTGCCCAAACCTTCTTAACAAGTTTCTAAACCATAGGACATTATTTCTCAAAATGTTCTAAGCTGTTGCACTTAGAACATTTAAGAACACTCTGGCCTACAGGTTTTACAAAAACTTTTTGAAAATGATTTTTATAAAAATCTTTTGCAGGTCTTTGTTTAATTTTTTCCTTTACTTTTGGAAAATCAATTAGAGGAATGGTTTAGCAATCATTCTCAAACCTGATTTGTTAAAGTAAGGTCTTTGTACTGAAAGAATCTTTTTTAATTTCTTAGATCCTATAGAAAACCTTTTTAAAACACTTGAAATATCATTTTTCAAAAGTACATTTTCTTTTGAAAGAGAGTCTACATTTTCTTTCAAAGTAATAACACTTTTATCTAACTTTTCGACATTTTTCTTTCCAAACAATCTCATGTTGCTTCAGTGCAGAATTTTCTCTTTGTAGTTCGAAAATCCTCTTGAGAGAGGTTTTGAAACTAAGACACAATTCATCAATATATTTAGAGACTTTAGTAGGAATTTTTAAATTACTTACCTCGATTTTACTGTCTAAGTCTGAGTTTGTCTCAGAGTCTGAATCTGATTCTGATTGTGCCATTAGACAAATATTAGCATAATCATCATCACTCTCTTCACACTCGGTATCACTCTAAGTTTCTGCTTTGAGAGTTTTTCTATTATTCTCAGCTTTTCCTTTCTTTTTCTTCAGTAAGAGACAGTTGGGTTTGATGTATCCATTTTTCTTACATTCAAAACAAATCACATCTTTATTGGATTCATCATACTCAGATTATTTATTTTGAAACTTTTGAGAACTTTGTTTCTTCTAGTTGACTCTTCTTCCCTTTTTGTTCAATTTTCCGAACCTTCTTATCATGAAAGCAAGCTCTCCATCGTCCATATTGTCTTCTGAATCTGTAACATTAGAATCATCATTAGATTTTAATGAAATAGATTTTTTAACTTTGGAATCCTCATCTTCATTGATTTGCTCCACTCATAAGACTGAAGAGTACCAACCAATTCGTCAATAGAGAGTGGCATGATCCTTTGTGTCTCCCTTATTGAGGTCTTTACGTGATTCCAATCTTTGGAAAGTCCACGCAGTAACTTGTTAACCTTCATGGATTTAGAGATTGATTGACCTTGATACTCAAGACCATTCACAATTTTTGTAAAACGACTAAACATGTCAGTGATAGATTCTCTTGGTTTCATCTTGAATGCTTCATATTGACTGAGTAGAATATTGATTTTGGTTTCTTTCACCCGATCGGTTCCTTCATAGGTGATGTGTAATCTATTCCAAACTTCCTTAGTTATTTCACAAGAAGATATTCTATTATATTCAGTGGGAGATAATGCACAATATAAAGAATAAATTGCTTTTGCATCAAGAGCTTGTCTCTTGGTTATCTCTTCTTAAGTCATCAAAATTTGGACTCCAACAGCTTCTTTTCCCCCATCGAGACTGTTTTTGTTTTAGGAATAATTATTTTGTCTACCACATCCCATTCAAGAGGGTCTTTCGATCTTAGGAATGCCTTTATTTTGTTTTTCCATATACTATATTCCTTCCCATCAAAGTAAGGGGGTTTGGTGTTGCTTTGCCCTTCAACCAAACCTGGAGCCAACATACTAGTCATGGATCATTAACTCTGAAGTAAAAACACTTCAATTTAAATGAGTACACAGGCTCTGATACCAATTGTGAATGCTAGTATGAGCACCTAGAGGGGGTGAATAGATGCGAAAACAAACTTTTGAGAAGTATAATGTAAAACTTTACTTTAAACCTAAGTCCGTTTAACGTAGACTTTAAAATAGAAACGAGACTCTAACAATTGAATAAAGTTACTAGTAAAGTAAAAGAGTTTAGGGAAGAGAATAAGAACACAAGATTTATAGTGGTTCGGCTTAATCCAAGCCTACGTCCACTATCCCGCACTGACAGTCCACCGGCTGGATTTCACTATGAATTAAAAGAGTCGTTACAGTATCACATCCTTGATTCTACAGTATAGAGACTCTGCTACACTTTCTCAAGGTCTCATAAATGTATAAACTCTCTTTTAAGTACAAGTTTACGCTCAACAATTGAATTGATAAAGAACAAGGAGCTTCAGACTTTGGAATTTATCTATCGCGCACACACTCGAATAACTAGAACATCTTCCTTATATACTCCTCCATGCCTTCATAACCGTTGGCACTTTCCAAAAGAGCTCTTCCAATCTACCCGTTAGACAGAATCAATTAAGGGGATTTCGAGGTATTTATGGAATATGACAATAGCCCACCAATCCTGCTCGCCCATACAATCAGGATCTAGGTTTCCATAAGTAGAACCTTCCAAGTATGCTTTGACAATCACCAGATCTAAATTACCCGAATCAAAACGAATAATAGATTTCGAGATGCTATATCCAGCCGAGAGATCTTCTTTAGTCGATAGAATCAAATCCTTAAAGAAATACTCAATTCTGGATAGGTCTTCTTCGACAATCTAGAAATTGTCAATGAGGGTAGACTTTGAATCTTGAGTCTGGTGGTTCGGCGGTCTTCAGACTTTGATGAAAGAGTCTGCAAGTCTTCAGACTAGACTGATGGAAACGTTTTGTCAACTTTAAAACAAATACGGAAGTTTTCTCCAACACATGACACCGATATTATAGCTAATATCGAGGTGAACCAATTGCCTAAGGAGGTGTAGGAGCCTAAAGTAGAGGAGGTAGCCGACCCGCTAGACCTTGACATCCCTAACAATGTCGTGATAGACCCGGATCCCAAGTAGGAGGGTCTAGGGTAGGGTTAGCTAGGTAGTCCTTTTTGGGGCCCTGACTTTTGTATATAACCTTGTAGGCTGACCTGGTTTGTTATAAAGTGTATTTGGTTTGATTTGGTTGTCCTACTTTTCTATCCCATGTTTGGTTGCTGTCTGGGGATTGTTTATTTCACTTATGCTTGTGCATGAATCGATTTGGGTTGGCGACGTGTCCTAAGAACGTCGCAATTTGATCGACCACCAAGGGATGTGCATGCGCTTGAAGTTCGAGTGTGACGATTTGAAAGTGCAAAGGATGGCTGCCAAAAAAAAAAAAAATTCCCTCCCCACGTGGATGCCAAGTGGAGGTGCAAGGAGCTGCCATTAATTATTTTCTTTCCCCTTAAAACATCCAGCAGCCCACTCTACCATTACCTCATTTCCTTGTTCACTAACACCCCCAACACTTTCGCCTCCATTTTCTTTCCTCCGCTCAAACCAGACCCGGTCACAGCACTCTCACAACTTTGGATCCTCTGCCGAGCAGTGACCAACTCTGCTCTACCCTGCTTTAGAGCCACGACAGCAGACGATAGCAGACCGCAAAGCCCTCAGCTCATCTAGTACCTCTCCCCATCTCCGCAAGCACGAGCCCAGGCAAGTAGAGCCTCAATTAACCTGATGTAAGTCTAGAGTTGCTATTAGCGTCCTGAGTACACGGACTAGCCTTGTCTAGCTTTGCATGTGGAAATCAGGGTCTAGTTTCATGGTTTCGCTGCGGAATTTGGGAATTGAAGCTCTGTTCGGAGCTGGGATGTGAGCAAGAAGAGATTTTATCACATTTACTAACCGAAAAGCTACTTGCATGTTGAAACGGCATTCTTGATTCGTTAAATTGTGTCGATATCATTTATGTTGTGGCTGTTTTTGTTGTGTTGTTAATGAAGCCGCAGTGCAAAGGGCCCGCGAGTTGGCCCTGTGGGTCTTCAAGGTTGCGGCGGAGAAGGGCCGCGGGTTTGGCTTAGTTTGTGGATCCTTAGGTGAGTCGAAGAGATTGTGAGCGTAAAGTCGTGAGTTCGGTAGTTGTGGCGGACTTGCGTGAGAATAGATGAGGATGGGTTTAGTTGTGGGATGCCGAGAGTGAGAGGGCTAACGCGAGAGAAAGAGAAGGTTGTGAATGAGAAGGTGAGAGAGAGAGGAGAGAGAGAGAGAGAGCCCACGAGCGAGAGGGCGATCGAGCAGAAGAGAGAGAGCCCGTGAATGGGAAAGAAGATGAGGTTGCAAGTCTTTGCGTGGGTCGGCAAAGGCTGCAACGAGGTGAAGTCGCAAGTTCAACATCTTGAGTTAAGTCTCGTGGGTGTTCGGTAAAGTCACGAGTTTGAGGGATGAGTCTGTGAGTTTGATTGTTCTTGATTTATGTTGCTGGTGAGAGAAATAGAGGTTGTGAGTCCTTGCATGGGTTGACAAGGTCGCAGTGGAGGTGAGGCCGCAAGCTTAGTGTCCCGAATTTGGGTTTCATGGGTAGTTCGAACTAGGCCGCGAATTGGTGTGCTGGTCCGGATTTTATAAGCAAATTAGGGATGAGGCCGTAAGCTTGCCATTGTGATGTGGGATTTGTAGTAATATTTGGCTTGTTTTAATTGCTTGCATTAGCCACTTTCTGCATACTAAACGGTCCTAAGTTAGGTTGAGAACTTCTCGACTTCCCTTTAGTTTGTTCACAGCATATTAAGTTAAATCTGGTTTAGGAGACACCAACAAAGCTTAGTCTGAGTCTCTCGGATGAATTCTGGGTTTCGTTATCTTAGTTTCAGCTACATATGTGAAATTTGATTAGCTAGTCTAGTAAATGGTGTGAGTGCTAGTATGAACACCTAAAGGGGAGTGAATAAGTGTGAAGAAAATTTTCGCAAAGAGTAATAAAATTATTTTGCTTTTGAAACTGAGTCTGAAGAACAATAGACTTTGAGCAAGTTCAGACTTTAACAGTTAAATAGAACTATGAACAAAGTAAATGAGTTTAGGGAAGAGAATAAGAACACAGAATTTATAGTAATTCGGCTTAGATCAAGCTTACGTCCAGTCTCCCATGCTAGCAGCCTTCTAGTTGGATTCTATTATGCAATCAACAAGAGGTTACAACTTTGAGTGCAAACACTTAGTAATAGATCACACTATCTCACTAAGTCACTCTTTTGGTATTTCTCTCACGATCACAAACGTTTAAGCTCATGAGAGACAAGCGTATGATCAAAGGTCACTCAGACTTTGGAATTATAAAATTCTATGCTCCGTCTCTTACTTGTTCATTGGTCCTTGATCTCCTTAAATACTCCTCCACTTCCAAACTAGCCATTAGACAATATCTAGAGGATCGCCCTCCAATCTACCCATTGGACAGATCTGTATCTAGAAGATTTAATAGTCGTTAAGTGACAAAAGTAGACTCCCAAGTTGATTCGATTACCCATACAAACAGAATCTTGATTTCCATAAGTAGAGCTTCTTCGTATTAAAAGTTCTTGTCTTCAATATCTAATTGTCAATCAATTAGATTGAGTTAATTAAATCTATCTTGATATAGAATCCAAACCAAATTATTAGCCATTATATGTTTGGGGCTTGTGTTACGTTCGTCAAGTTGTTTCGTTCTGGACAGGCTTTGTTCTGATTCTGTTACATTCTAGATTTGTGTCTCATTCTGAATGTAAAGTTTGAGAGTGTTCTGTTAAAAGTAAAGTCTGAGTGTCTTTTGTCTTCACTTTCGTTCAGTCTGTAATTTGTCAGAGTGAGTAAACTTTTGATGTAAAACAAACTTTGACACGAAAGTCTGAGAGTCTTTAGACTTTAACATAAAAGTCTAAAAACTTTCATAATAAACTTTACAATATGAACGTAAGTTTGAACATATTCTACTTTTGAACAGATTTAGCCTTAAGGTCTGGACACAGTCTGAATAAGTTCAGCTTCAGCATAGAGTCTGTCTTTTTAGTTCTTCCAAATATAGATTTTGACAATATCCTTTACATGTTCTATTATCTGCATAGTCTATTACTCAACTATTAAACAAGTTAGTAACCTTTGATTTATTTTGTCATCTTCAAAACATCATAAGGGATTTCCCTAACAAATGGAATGGCAGGATTTAAATTAGAAAGATGAAGGTGAGGAAAGCCATAGGTCACATTATCTCATTTCTGAGCTGTCTTGTGCACTGGAATTGTTTAGTGCTACAACAGGATGAGAATACATATGTTGTGTAGTCGGCCGAGAAGCTGATGTGAGGTCTCGGGTGTTGGGATGCTTGGAGAGGGGTGAAAGGGAGTGGTTGTGTACTCTCCAGAGGACGGAGAAGGGTTGAATAACTCATCAGGGGACCTCGCGATACTAGATTGGGTGCAAGGGATACAGGGCGGGGTGTCATCTCCTCCTGGGTGATTGTTGCAACCAAACCCACATAGACACGTCAACTAAATAGTTTTTGTTTTATTTCAATTGTCAGTGGGAACCACACTTATAAGTCCCTTATTTTAGCATTGGACTTACCTTCGGGCGAATAGTATAAACTCCTAACCGAACCTCGTAGTTGATGCATGGTGAACTATTTTATTTGTTAGCGGCCAACCCACAATCTCGGACTATCGGCTTACTTGATGAGTTTTGTTTTAAACTCACACTTGTTTACCGTGTCTTTTCTTCATATGGTGCCCCATCTGACTTCATATGGCGACAAGAAAAGATCCACAACCGGCAGCTTCCAGGCATGACCTTCATCAAGTTTACCTTCTGCTTGATAGTGGACACAAGGGCACCAACAAGGCCAGCATACCTGACCTTCGTAGACCTATGTGCACTCTTGGAAGGCTGGCTGATGGGACCTCTGCCACTGTACGACGAGGGTCCGGGCCATGCCGGTAGCCTAGTGGTGTAAGTGGTGATCAATGAGCGCCTGACTTTTGGGAGAGATTTTGTTTTTTTTTTTTTTGTGCTGACTGGCTAATAGATGAAGGACCATGTGTATATGACCGACAAGAGGTGGGATACCTAGTGTCTATATTCCCTAGTGTTTTTTGTACAAATCCCCCTCCATAGTTCCATCTTCCGATATGTACAAAGACAAGACTGATGGTAAATAGAGTCGAAGGCCGCTCAATTTCTTATATTCTAGCCTAATTTAATCATTATAGTTGCAATTTATTATCAGAATTTCATTGAGCATAATTCTCCAAATTTAGCAACCAAGTAAGACAAGTAATCGAGAATTAATGTGCCACACTTAGGCTTTATTCTTTTTGCAAAAAGAAAAAATGAATGATTTTGAAAAATATTTTCCAAAAATTATCATTTACATAACTAGTCAATGAAAATATTTTTATTATAAATAATAATTTATGTCTTCAATATTTTCATGGAAGATGTTTTTTTTATAAAAAAATTTATAAGAAATACAAGCGATTATTTTTAGAAAAAATGTTTGCCAAGTTATTTATTTTCCAGTAAATAAATGGAGCTTTCAATGTACTTTAAGTCTGAACCTCGCATATATAGAGAAGTTGGGACAAATCCTCTTAGTAGAAAGCAATGGCAAATGAGTTGCAAGTCTTAGAAAAATTTCATACATGTGATTTGGTTGATTTGCCTTCGGTAAGTCTACCGTGGGTTGTAAATTGATGGATAAAATTAAAACAAGGGCAAATGATACTGTGACCATTACAAAGCTAGGCTAGTGGCAAAAGGTTTTACTTGGGAGTACATACTTGACTATGAAGAGACTTTTGATCATGTTGCACACCTTATTTTTGTTCGTAGCCTTCTTGTTATTGCCACAATTAAGCGATGATCTATATTTCAAATGGATGTTAAAAATGCATTCATGAATAGTAATCTCATTGTGGAAGTCTATATGCTGCCTTCTCCTAGATATACTCATTCTTCTAACAAAGTGTGTCAATTGCATTGAGTATTATATGGCCTAAAATAAGTTCCTCATACATGGTAATCCATGTTTAGATCAATCATGAAATCTCCTAGTTTCAAATCTATTCCTATGACCATGCTCTTTTTGTTTGGCACACATTTCATGGATATATTATGCTACTCTTATATATAGATGACATGATTATTATGATAGGGCTAATACAAGCACTTAGATGGGGGGGTGAATAAGTGCTCAAAGAAATTTTTGTGAATCTTAACAAAAAATTAATTTTTAAGCGTAATAAACTGAAGGCGTAAAGAACTATAAACAGATGTATGAAGTTGCAATTTTAAAGTAGAGAGATAAGGAAAAGAGAATTGAAACACAAAGTTTATAGTGATTCGACTTAGACCAAGCCTATGTCCACTCTCCCTCACTGACAACCCATCGGCTAGATTCCATTATGAATCAAAAGAGATTTTACAATATCACGTCCTCGATTCCATAGTATAGACTCTGCTACACTTCTTCAAGGTCTCACAAGAATTTAATCTCTCTTTTGAGTACAAGAAAAGCTTAACAATCAAAATAGTGAAGAACTAGGAGCCTCAGACTTTGGAATTTATCTTTCATACACAATCTCAAATAACCTGAGCGTCTTCTTTATATACTCCTTCATGCCTTCATAACCGTTAGCACTTTCCAAATGAGTTCTTCCAATCAACCCGTTGGACAGAATCAATTAAAAAGATCTCGAGCTATTTAAGGAATGTGATGATAGCCCACCAATCATACTCACCTATATAATCAGGATCTAGGTTTCAATAAGTAGAATCTTCCAAGTATACTTCACTATTCAACGGATCTAATTATCCAAATTGATTTCAATAAGAATAATTGATCATGAGATGCTATCTCCAGCCATGAGATCTCCTTCAACCACACAAACCAAATCCTTAGAGATATACTCATATATGGATAAAGCTTCTTCATTAAATAAATCTTTTCTTCAACGTTCGGAAACTATCGGTGAGAGTAGACTTTAAATCTTGAGTCTAAAGGTCTTTAGATTTTGACAATAGAATCGCAAGTCTTCGGACTAGACGATGGAAACATTTTGTCAACTTCAAAATAGATAAGAAAGTTTTCTCCAACAATCTCCCCATTTTTTATGGTAACAAAACTTTCCCACAGATTTGGGTACTTTTGTCCTGCAAGACAACACTTAAACAAACTAAGATATCTCTTAAAAGATAAGTAAATTAGAATAAAGATAGTAGCGATTCTGCAACCACAGAAAACATGTTAGTCTTGTAAAAACAACTATCTTTACCATAATCATTAACATAGCTTAAGTTACTGCAAGTAAACAAAAGATCAAATCACCAGTCAAACCACAACTAGACAAAAGATAAGTCCAAAACCAAAAATCCAAAACAAAAAAACTCATCAAATTTGCATAAAACATCTCCCCCTTTTTGTCAACAGTAAAAAGTGGAGAACAAATGAAAAATAGATGGTTGAAAATAAGTCAAAGTCAAGGCTTTTTGGAAGATGAATAAGCTCAAATTCTCCCATAGAATTTATTGTCTTCTCAAGCCGTTCAAAATTTTGCTTCAACAACTAAAAATCTTCACCCTGCACAGTGGATTGAACTTGAGTCTTCAAGGCTTGTAACTAATTGTGCAGAGACACTAAAATGGCCATGAAAGCATTCTTGAAATCCTGCATCTCATATCCCATAGCATATTGCCGCTTCCTCACATCCAAGAAGATCTCAAGCAGCCTTGAAAAGTCTCCTGGTTTTTCTGTTGCAACACTAGGACTAGCCGAGTCAAATCTAGGGGTTTTGAGAATGAATGGAGCTTCAGCAGATTATCCACCATGACTATGAGTAGAGGCTTATGGATAGTGAGAAGCATACACATTCTCTGGATCCGCTATAGAACGACTCACATCACTAGTAAAGATAGACGAAGAAATACATTTCTATCCAACAACTCCCCCTGTTTGGTTGCCTTCAGGTGGAGTAGGTAAGATTTCTTCTTGATCGACTTCAGCTTCAGAGTGATGCGCGTCACCAGTCCTAGTTCCTGCCATTTCAGATGCATTGGACAAGGAGACAGCCAATGTTGGTTTAAAAGAGTCTTCTTGACCCTAGTCTTTTTCTTCTTCTTGTCCTCTTTCTTCCTGTTCTTTTCCTTCTTCTTCTTCCTTTGTCCTCCTCTGTTCATCCTCTTCCTTCTCTGTCTCTTCTCTCTCTTGCTCTCCTTCTTCTGGCTTTGCCTGAGTCTCTTCAAAACTAATAAAGCTCTTCAAATTGCATAAGGCTGAAAGAGTCATTTCATCCTAATCCTCTTCATCCTACAAGATGAGAATTCTTTTCCTCTTCACTGGAGTAGCCATGGGCTCCTTGCCTTTCCACTTTGTTGCAAGAGATTCTTGTTTTGTTTTTACATGAGACTTCTCTTCCATGCGTTCCAATACCTTACTGAGCTCTTGCAAGCGCATCTTTTTGACCATTTTGAATCCAATCACCATTAGAGAAATTGTTGACAAACTTAATGGAGCAAGGATGTAAATTTTGAAATGTCTAAAAAACACGTGATAAAAACAGAATAAGAGAGTTGTCCATTATCTTTCACAATTGTTCTATACATGTGGAACATAATAGTGTAAGGCAGAGAAAATTTGTACCCAAAATTAATGGCATGCATCAGTTTTGCTTTAGACCAAGACACATCGGTCTTGGATGTCGACTTTGGCCTAATGCAGTTGATCACAATTTTGTGTAACAAGATGTTGGTGGCGTTCATCCTGGAGTAGGATATCTTGCCTTCAGCATCCTTGTCTTTCACCAATGATTAAGTAGCATGAGCAAAAGGTACACCAAATGGTTGGAAACATCCTCTTTCCACCCCAATTAGATCGGCCAAAGTATCCATATCCACCAAAAACGCCTTGTCTCTCACAGTAAAAGAAAAGCTATTTGCATCAACAAAAAATAAGTTCGAATAAAAGTATACGGTGAGTTCAGTATAAGCATAAGTGGATTCAGAACAAAAGTGCTCCAACTGCAAAGTAACAAACTTCTTTCGCAGATTTACTTTCATTGAATCAAGGAAATCAAAATCGACATTCCTAGGTGCATAACCCCTCTCTTCAGCAGATTCGAATAAACCTTTTTGTGGTTCTTTGATCTAAACAAATTAGAACCATTAGTAATATTTGCAACCACTCCCATTCTAGGCTGAAAATGGGAAAACATCCTTTCATCGTCATCCAGTCCTTGAGGTTGATTAGCAATCCCAAAGCGTGGATCACTAGGAAAATTAGCAAAGGCTTTTTCAGCCGAACCCTTTTCGGCAATACCCATCATTTCCATGTCGCGCAAAAATAAAGTCTCGTTCTTATACCCCCCCTCTCTTTCAAGTATTCATCAATCAATGACATGGTATCCTCCTCTTTTCAAATTAGAATAAAGCTTGAAAGCGACTTTATGAATTAATGTTCTTACAGGTTCCACTTCTTCCAAAACTTCTTCTTTTGGATGAGTCGGTGGTGGAGTTTGAGGTTCTTGTTGATTTTGTTGATGTTGAGGAGTAGAAACTTCTTCTTTAGTCAAGTCGAAGTGGGTAGGACCCTCGGGCATGTGCCGTGGTCCCCTACTTGCAATTCTTGATGACTTTCTCAAAGACATTGTCTCTTCCAGGGAGGAATTCACCAACTTGCTCGAAAAAGGTGAAAACTTTTGGACAGATTGAGAGTGAAAGTGAAAGCAAATAGGAATTTTGTATTCTAGGGTTTCAGTGAAAATGAAGAAGACGAGTATCAGCAATATATAAAGCAAGTGAAGTGAGATAAACGAAACGTCATAAAAGGAAAAATAAAAATACCATTTCAAAACAAATAACTTCCCTTTTTGATAATAACTATCTTTTCAAAATTGATAACTACCTTTTTTTTTTTTTTTTCAAAAAGAAAAACTTGGAAAGATAATTTCAATCAATTAGCAATTAATAAATAACTATACATTTTCAAGTTTAAAATATAGAAACAACTTACAATCGTAACTCTTGGTCAACTGAGTCTGAATACCTTCAGACTTTACCTTTGAGTCTTGAGCACGTCCAGACTTTACTGGATAAGAGATATAATGTTCAGTCAGGTGCGAATGAACTCAAATAGGCTTTTCTCCAAAGGCTTTGTATATATGTCCGCCAGTTGATTCTTCAAGTTAATGAGTTGAATCATGACTTCTCTATTTTGAACATGATCTCTAATAAAGTGATGTCGAATCTCTATATGCTTTGCTCTAAAATGAAGAATTGGATTCTTTGTGAAATTAATTGCACTGGTGTTGTCACATTTGATCTCTATACATGAGTCTTCAATTCCAAAGTCTCTCAATTGTTGTTTTATCCATAGGATTTGAGAATAGTAACTTATAAAGGCCACATACTCTGCTTCTGCTGTTGAAAGAGCTACAATGCTTTGCTTCCTTGAGAACCAAGATATTGTCATGTTTCCTAGCAGTTGGCAGGTACCTGAAGTGCTTTTTCTCATAACTCTGTAACCTGCTAGATCTACGTATGAATATCCAAGGAGGGTAAAGTCTCATTCTTTGGGATACCACAGACCTAACTTTGAGGTAGTTGCAATGTATTTGATGATGCGTTTTGCGGCGCTTAGATGAGACTCTTTTGGATCAGATTGAAATCTAGCATAAATGCAAACACTAAACAAAATGTCAGGTCTAGATGCTATAAGATAAAGAAATGAACCAATAATACTCTTATAAAGTTTATGGTCAATTTTCTTTCCTCCTTCATCTTTATCCAACTTTGAAGGACTAGACATTGATATCTCGGTCTTTTTGTAATTCTCCAATCCGAACTTTTTAACAAGTTATTTCGCATATTTTTCTTGGTAAATGAAGATTCATTCTTTCAACTGTTTCACTTGTAGTTCGAGAAAGAAAGATAATTCACCCATCATACTCATCTCAAATTCATCCTGCATAGACTTAGAAAAATTCTTGCACAGGCTTTCGTTAGGTGATCCAAATATAATATCATCAACATAGATTTGAGCAAGTAGAAAGTTTTTACCTTCTCTTTTAATAAACAAGGTAGTGTCTACTTTATCTTTGACAAAACCATTTTGAATTAAAAACTTACTTAACATGTTGTACCAAGCTCGAGGTGCTTGCTTTAATCCATATAGAGCCTTTTTCAGTCTGAATACTGAGTCTGGTTTTCTTGGGTCTTCAAAACCTGGAGGTTGTTCCACATAAACTTCTTCTTGGATAAATTCGTTTAGGAATGCACTCTTGACGTCCATTTGGAATAACCTAAAATTCTTATAACAAGCAAATGCAAGTAATAATCTAATTGCTTCTAACTTGGCTACTGGAGCATAAGTCTCATCATAGTCTATCCATTCTTCTTGCATATATCATTTGGCCACGAGTCTTTCTTTGTTCCTTACCACTTTTCCTTTTTCGTCCAACTCGTTCCTGAAAACCCATTTAGCTCCAATAATAGATTTACTTTTTGGTTTAGAAGTTAATTCCCAAACATCATTAATGCTGAACTATCTGAGTTCTTCTTGCATTGCTTCAATCTAGCTTTCATCAGCTAAAGCTTCTTCTATGCTTTTGGGTTATATTTCAGAAATAAGTGCCACGGCGCTAGACTCTTCTTGCCTTTTGGAACTGGTGCAAATTCCTTCATCAATATCACCAATGATGAGTTCTTTGGGATGACTAGACTTATGCTTCTAGTTGCTTGATGGTTTGGCAAAAGCCTTCTACTTCAGTTGATTCTTCAACTTCCTTTTGCTGATTTTCAGAGGTCTGAGCTACTTCAGGGGAAGTAGACTTTGTAGAGTTTAGAGCAGATTTAGATTCTTCAGGATGAATTTGAATTGGTTGATTCTGCAAAGAATCTTGGAATTTGACATTCATAGATTCTTCCACAGACTGAGTCTTTTTTGTTAAATACTCTATAAGCTTTGCTGGTGGTTAAATATCTAAGGAAGATTCCTTTGTCTGATTTCTCTTCAAACTTACCAGTTTGATCATTTGCATTTTTCAAAACAAAATATTTGCAACCAAACACATGAAAGTAAGAAACAATTGGCTTATTTCCTTTGAATAACTCATAAGGAGTTTTCTCCAGAATAGGCCTTAAAAGGACTCTGTTAATAATATAACATGCTATAGAAACCGCTTTAGCCCAAAAATGAGAGGAAATACTACTTTCTATTAAAAGAGTTCTTGCCATATCCTGCAAAGATCTATTCTTTTTTTCCACAACTCCATTTTGTTCTGGAGTGTATGGAGAAGAAAAAATATGCTGAAAACATGATTCATCATAAAATTTTGCAAAGTCTTGATTTTCAAACTCACCTCCATGGCCTGTCCATATACTTGAAATAGTATATCATTTCTCGTTCTGAACTTAGCAAATTTTGAACAATAAGTAAAGGCTTCAGACTTACTTGCCAGAAAGTAAACCCAAGTGAATCATGAATAGTCATCAACGATTACTAAACAGGACCTCTTTTTGCCTATGCTTCTAGTTCTGGTTGGTCCAAAGAGATCTATGTGCAGAAGCTGCAAAACACGATTAGTAGATTCCTGATTCAATAGTTTAAAAGAACTTCTAACATGTTTTCCCAATACACATGGCGTGCATAAGTAAGATTTTTGAAACTTCAGGTTGGGCAGTCCTCAAACAAGATTCTTAGAAGAAATCTTGGCTATCTGCTTCATATTGACATGGCCAAGCTTCCGATGCCAAAGATTTGCTTCATCTTGAATTGAAATTAGACATTGAGACTTCTCTGGTTTCATATCAAGAAGATAGATGTTCCTATGTCTTCGTCCAGTAAAAGATTGTGAAAGATATTTACTACTTCCCGAACATATTCCTTCTTGAAAATTGATCTTGAATCCAGTATTGCACAATTGGCTGATACTAAGCAAGTTGTAATTGAGTCCTTTCACTAAGGAAATGTTATTGATTGTGAGACTTCCAATTTTTAATGTTCCACATCCAACAATTTTCCTTTGATGTTTCCACCAAAAGAGACTTTTCCACCATTAACTTGCATAAACTTTATAAAACAGCTTGAATCTCCAGTCATATGCCTTGAACAGCCACTATCCAAATATCATTTAATCATTTTTTTTATAATAACCTGCAATTAAAAAGGAAATTCAAACTTTTTTTGGTATCCATATTTTCTTGAGCCCAGATGAGTTAGTGCAATAAGCAATCTTTGTCCATTCCTTCTTAACAGGTCTCCAAGCCATAGGACATTCTTTCTCAATATGTTCTGAGCTATTGCACTTAGAACATTTGAGAGCACTTCGACCAACAGGTTTTACAAAGACTTTTTGAAAATGATTTCTGTAAAAAGTTTTTGTAAGCCTTTGTTTGATTCTTTCTTTTACTTTTGAAAGATCAATTAGAGGAATAGTTTCGAAGTCATTCCCAAGCTTGATTTATTAAAGTAGGGTTTTTGTACTAAAAGAATTTTTTCCAATTTCTCGATTCCTATAAAAACCTCTTTGAAATATTTGAAATGTCATTTTTCAAAAACGTATTTTCTTTTGAAAGAGAGTTTGCATTTTCTTTTAATGTAACAAAGCTTTTATCTAGATTTTCAAACTTTTCTTTCCATAAAATTTCATGTTGCTTCAATGTAGAATTCTCCCTTTTTAACTCGGAAATCCTCTTGAGAGAGGTTTTGAGACTAAGACATCAATGTATTTTGAGACTTTAGTAGGGATTTTTAAATTACTTACCTCGATTTCACTATCCGAGTCCGAGTCTCGTATCTATTTCGAGTCTAAGTCTGATTATGATTTTACCATTAGACAAATATTGATATAATCTTCATCACTTTCTTCATATTCAATATCACTTCATGTCTACGCCTTGAGAGCCTTTCTATATTTCTCAGCTTTTCCTTTTTTTCTTCAACATGGGACAATTAGGTCTGATGTATCCATTTTTCTTGCATTCAAAACAAATCACATCTTTATTGGATTAATCTTTCTCAGTTGATTTGTTTTGAGACTTTTGAGCGCTTTGTTTCTTCCAATTGAATCTTCTTCCCTTTTTGTTCAGTTTCCTGAATCTTTTTTTATCATAAGGGCTAGCTCTTCATCATCCATGTCATCTTTAGAGTCTATAACATTAGAATCATCGTTAGATCTCAAAGCAATTGATTTCTTACCTTTGGGATCCTCTTCTTCATTGATTTGCTCCACTTCATAGGACTAAAGTGTGCCAATCAATTTGTCTACAAAAAGTGGCATGATCTTTTGTGTTTCTCTTATCGAAATCTTTACATGATTCTAGTATTTGGAAAGTCCATGTAACAATTTGTTAACCTTCATGGGTCCTAAGATTGGTTGTCTCTGATACTCTAGACCATTTATAATTTCTGTAAAACGACTAAACATGTCAGTAATAGATTCTCCTAGCTTCATCTTGAAGGCTTCATACTGTCCGAGTAGAATATTGATCCTTGTTTCTTTCATTCGATCAATTCCTTCATAGATAATGTGCAACCTATCCTAGACTTCTTTAGCTATTTCACAAGAGGATATTCTATTATACTCAGTAGGAGATAATGCACAATATAAAGAATAAATTGTTTTTACATCAAGAGCTTGTCTCTTAGTTATTTCTTCTTGAGTCATCTCGCTAGCCTCTACAACTTCTTTTCCCCTCTCTAAGACTAATATAGCTTTAGGAATGATTTTTTTTCTACCACATCCCATTCCAAGGGTTTTTCAATCTTAGGAATGCCTTCATCTTGTTTTCTTATATGTTGTAATCATTTCCATTGAAATAAGATGGTCTGGTGTTGCTTTGTCCTTCAACTAAACCTGGAGCCAACATACTAGCCATGGATCTTTAACTCAAAAGTAAAAACACTTCAAATAAATGAGCACACAAGCTCTGATACCAATTAATAGAGCTAGTACGAGTACCTAGAGGGGGGGTGAATAGTTAATCAAAGAAATTTTTGTAAATCTTAACAAAATAAATTAATTTTTAAGCATAATAAACTGAAAGTGTAAAGAACTATAAATAGATATATGAAGTTGCAATTTTAAAGTAAAGAGATAAGGGAAAGAGAATTGAGACACAAAATTTATAGTGGTTCGGCTTAAACCAAGCCTACATCCACTCTCCCTCACTGACAGCCCACCTACTAGATTCCACTATGAGTCAAAAGAGATTTTACAATATCACGCCCTCAATTCCACAGTGTAGAGACTCTGCTACACTTCCTCAAGGTCTCATAAGAATTTGATATTTCTTTTTAGTACAATTCAAGCTCGACAAATTGTAACAGCAAAGAACTAAGAGTTTCAAACTTTAGAATTTTTCTTTCACGCACACACTCGAACAACTTGAGCGTCCTCCTTATATACTCCTCCATGCCATCTTAACCGTTGACACTTTCCAAAAAAGTTCTTTCAATCTACCCGTTGGACAGAATCAATTAAGAAGATCTCGAGTTATTTAAGAAATGTAATGATAGCTCACAAATCCTATCCGCCCATACAATCAGGATCTAGGTTTCCATAAGTAGAAACTTCCAAGTATACTTCGACATTCAACGAATCTTATTGTTCAAGTTGATTTCAATGAGAATAATTGATCACGAGATGCTATCTCCAGCCGTGAGATCTCCTTCAACCGTACAAATCAAATCCTTAAAGATATACTTGCATCTAAATAAGTCTTCTTCATCAGATAAATCTTTTCTTTGACAGTCTGGAAACTATCAGTGAGAGTAAACTTTGAATCTTGAGTCTGGAGGTCTTCAGACTTTGACAATAGAGTCTGCAAGTCTTCATACTAGACTTATTGAAACGTTTTGTCAACTTCAAAAAAGATAAGAAAGTTTTCTCCAACATATTATTGGCAAGAACTATATTTGCATTCAAAACTCAAGCAATATCTCACAGCTTGTGAGATGAGAGAGTGAGAGAGAGAGAGAGAGAGAGAGAGAGAGCCCGTGATGGGGTCTTTATGTGGAACTGTGAAGGAGGTGAAGTGGAGAGAGATGCTAAAATGTTACACTAACTAGAATCGGTCTTGAAAAGCCATTTTGACTTATTTTATTTTAAAGGATTTTTTTGTGTGGATTTATACCATGTAATTCTTCATTTATTAGAGAGAGAGAGAGAGAGAGAGAGAGAGAGAGAGAGAGAGAGAGGCAAAATTGATGGCATCAGTGAAAAATTCAATTGCACTGTAATGCATCCCAGGCCCAAATATATCAAAAACTCAATCAGGGGCCAACTTTGGATCCTTGATGATGGTTATTGTGGATACCTCATCAAAGCAGGGGTAACCAAAGTCACCGAGGGGAGCCTTCTTTGCCTGTCCGCCAACGCGGTGGGCTATAAGGATGCGTTCCTTATTTTAATTTTACGATGTCCGCACGCCCCGTTCCCCAAGTTAGGGGATAGTTTTTTCGTCCATTACCCTTGGGAATACTCCAGATGTTTTACGTCTTAAAGTTCAAACATTACAGTTTAAGGAGTTACTATAGTCCAATGGTTATTACTAGTATCCATCAAAGTAATGAAGAAGTAGAATCAAAGACTAAAGTCTACCGAAAAAGACAAATGAGGATTCACTAGGAAATACTAAACTATCAAAATCATCCAACACATGCGCAGTTTTCTGGTTCTTTATAGGTTTCTCGATTTTTGAGTCCTTTTTAAATTTTTCATATTATTTACTTACATCTTTTTATTTTTCTATTCACATATTAAATTTAGTATAAAATTCTATCAAAGTAATACGTTAACATGAAGGGCTTAAAGTGAGTTAATTGGGTGGGAACACATTTCATAAGTACAGTTAATTATGGATGCGTTTTAATAACATCGAGGTTGGATTGTTAAAATGATATTGTGTAAAATTTGTTTTATATAAATTAAATAGGTTAATTTGAGTAGAACCGTTTTCAATCCAACTAAAACCCAACCCTACTTGTCCATTTAGCACTCCTCTCACGGGCTGGTTCCCACTCCTACGCCTAAGTCTCCAACCTCACGTACCCATTCCTCACATGAAGCAGCAACGTTTGAAATTTTTCCCCATTATTGGAAAAATAAAGAAATTATTTGGTAAATTTAAAAGTGCGATTGGGAAATTTTCATTTTTATGAAAGACAACATGTTCATCAGGGCAAAACTTTCCGGACTTTTGTTGGTCGTAGGTAAGACACCTTTTTTCTTTTTTAAAATTTTTTCCTTGCATTTATTCTATATTAAAGCTAAGAGACTAGTTTGTGGGCACGCCAATACGTGCAAGCACGTGATGGTTAGTACTAGTATCCATCAAAGTAATGAAGAAGCGGAATCAAAGACTACAGTCTAACCGTGAGGAAATACTGAATCATCAAGATCATCTAGCCTAAGAAGAAAACATGAATCAGGTAGGACCCTTAAATGCACTTTAATGCATCCCAGGCCCAAATATATCAAAAACTCAATCAGGGGCCAACTTTGGATCCTTGATGATGGTTATTGAGGATGCCTCATCAAAGCAGGGGTAACCAAACTCACCGACGGGAGCCTTCTTTGCCTGTCCGCCAACGCGGTGGGCTATAAGGATGCGTTCCTTATTTTAACTTTACGATGTCCGCACGCCCCGTTCCCCAAGTTAGGGGATAGTTTTTTCGTCCCTTACCCTAGGGAATACTCCAGATGTTTTACGTCTTATAGTTCAAACATTACAGTTTAAGGAGTTACTATAGTCCAATGGTTATTGCTAGTATCCATCAAAGTAATGAAGAAGTAGAATCAAAGACTAAAGTCTACCGAAAAAGACAAATGAGGATTCACTAGGAAATACTGAACTGTCAAAATCATCCAGCCAGCAAAAGAAAACACGAATTAGGTAGGACACTTAAATGCACTTTAATGCTTCCCCGGGCCCAAATATATCAATAGCTCGATCAAGGCCTCCTTTGGATCCTTGTGGTGGTTACCAAGGGTATCGCTCCAAAGTAAGGGTACCCAAAGTCACGATGGGGACCTTCTCTGTCCATCCGCTAATGCGGTGGGCTATAAAGACGCATTCTTTATTTTAATGCGTTGGTGCCCACATGCCTCATTCCCCATGCCCCACCAAAGTAGGGGTAACCAAAGTCAGGATGGGGACCTCCTCTCCCTATCTGCTAACGCGGTGCGCTATAAAGATGCATTATTTATTTTGATGTGTTGGTGCCCACGCTCGATTCCCCATACCTCACCAAAGCAAGGGTAACCAAAGTTACAATGGGGGCCACCTCTGCCTATCCGCTAATGCTGTGGGCTATAAAGATGCATTCTTTATTTTGATGTGTTGATGTCCTCACCTAAGGATATATCCTGATGTTTTCCATCCCAAAGTTCAAATGTAGCAATTTAAGGACTTGTCAAGGTCTAATGGTCATTATTAGTATCCATCAAAGTAGTTAAGAAGCAAAATCAAGACTAAAGTCTACCGGAAAAGACAAATGAGGAGTCCTTAGGAGATATTGAACCGTCAAAATGGTCTAGCCATAAGTAGAAAACATGAATTAGGTACGACACTTAATGCACCTTAATGCATCCCCAGGCCCAAATATATCAAAAACTCGACAATCTGGGATCAGATTTACCCATGTGTCCGTGACCCGATTGCATAATTATCAAGTTTAAAGTAGAAGGGTCAAGACCCGAGTTTTTGTGGCAGAGAAAAGCAAACGAGTTAAGTGCATAGGCTTAATGTTCTTAATTTCGACTAGTCCAAGTCGTTTATATGAAATTGAATAAAAGGGAGGATTACAAATGAGCATGCAAAGATCAACGAAATGTTACAATAAGACACAGAGAATAAAGATCGAGGTGAAGTGGAGAAAACAACTCTGGAGAGCG
Source organism: Eucalyptus lansdowneana (assembly GCA_017140395.1). Classification (NCBI taxonomy): domain Eukaryota; kingdom Viridiplantae; phylum Streptophyta; class Magnoliopsida; order Myrtales; family Myrtaceae; genus Eucalyptus; species Eucalyptus lansdowneana. The sequence goes on from CM029485.1 coordinate 12,624,682, forward strand.
AAGAAATTAGTGGCAAAAAGGAAGAAATCGTCACAGAGCTTCTACATCTCTAAATACTTGAAACAGAGGAAGAAGATGACACTCAATATGGCCGACCTTTCCGGAATTTTTGTCTGATTTTCTTTTCAATTCGCAATATTTCACTTTTAGCTTTGAGTTTTGTATTTCTTTTCACTTTTACTTTCGTTTGTGTCCTGTGAATATGATTTCCATTTTTTCGTAAATGTTATGATCTGAGCATCATTAAATTCTAGTAGGTTGTGATTTCTAAGTTCCGTTCTAAATTCCAGTTTCATTTCAATTACCACTCTTTAATTTCGGCATTGCGCTTTAATTTTATTTTATTTTATTTTACTCGGCAGCGGCGGCACCGCTTTATAAGGAGTGGGGGCAATTGTCCCCGGTCAAATTGCAAATCTTTGATGCTTAAATACTTTAAGCATCGGTTAACTTGACCCCACTAATTTCTATAATTATGATCCCAATAAATTGAATTTTGGAATGACACAATTAGACTCGCTAAAACTTTATAAACCCCCCCCCCCAAATTTACAATGAAAAAGAAAAAAAAATTAAAAACCTGCTCGATATGTTCAAGTTACTTGGACAAAAATTAATCGAATAAAACTTGAAATTTTAGTTCTCAAAGATTCATTTTTTTCATGACTGAATTTGATTCTCATTGGCATTGAATTTACGTTATGGTACATTCAATTGAGCTAATTTTGAAGGATATTTTTAAGTTACATCTTGTTGTATCGAGACATTTATTAAGCAACCACACACAAGAAAAATTCACGGGTTTCTATGCACTGCTCCTCTTGTATTATGTACAGTCAAAACATTAAAAATGAAACATTTCTTCTCCGGAAATCACTCGTTAACAAATAACAAGACTTTGTTGTAGTTAGCTTTGGGTGACTTACGTCAATTATGCAATTTGTGTTGTGTGATCTAGTTCAATCATGTGCAAGAGTTATGGCCTAAATTTTCTTGCGAAATTTGTTTAGTGACGCTTACGTGCATATAATTTGGGCATAACTCTTGTTTGTGTAACTTAATTTAAAGGACATTTTTGAATTAGTTTTGGACTATTCGTACGATTTGATAAATAGCTATGTATCAGCTCGAGCATGAGCAAGAATTGTGAGATATATTCAATAAAAATGAATATTGCGGATTGAATTAATATTTAAGTTTGAACTGCAAAATATCGATATTTACAATTTTAGATATGACCAAACCTCCAGAATCGGGCATGAGTTTTCTTGCTTAAAATAAAGAAGGAAAAACCATTTCCCTTATTGAACTCACTAAAAAAAATATCGATATCTACAATCTAAGAACGCTCCTCGCGGGAGTTGACATGCCTTTTACATGCATTTTCGCAAATCCATCTTAATTTTGAGAAACACGGGACTTGAAAGTTTGATCATTTTGAGGTCGAATTAGAATTGAAATCGTTTATTCGTGCCTTGTGCACGGACGATGTTTTTAGTATAAATGCACTGCCAATGTTGTTAATATAAATGCAATACGATGTTTGAGAATGGATTCGGTGGTCAACAGAGAGAGAGAGAGAGAGAGAGAGAAGAAGCAAAATTGATGGCATTAGTGAGAAATTCAATTGCTCATTACATTAATTTGTCATGTTACTTCCATCACAGAAAATTTAATAGTCAATTGGGTGGTGCTATGGATGTTATCAATTTTGTTTTCGTAGAAGAACTTTACTATAGATTTACCGGTACTTCGATTTAGAGGGGATAATTAAGTCGTGGAGTTTGATGCAAATTATTGAAAAAGGATTAAATTTAGTTCGATGAAAAAACATGTAGTCAAAATATGTGTCATCACAACACATGCGCAGTTTTCTGGTTCTTTATAGGTTTCTCGATTTTTGAGTCCTTTTTAAATTTTTCATATTATTTACTTACATCTTTTTATTTTTCTATTCACATATTAAATTTAGTATAAAATTCTATCAAAGTAATACGTTAACATGAAGGGCTTAAAGTGAGTTAATTGGGTGGGAACACATTTCATAAGTACAGTTAATTATGGATGCGTTTTAATAACATCGAGGTTGGATTGTTAAAATGATATTGTGTAAAATTTGTTTTATATAAATTAAATAGGTTAATTTGAGTAGAACCGTTTTCAATCCAACTAAAACCCAACCCTACTTGTCCATTTAGCACTCCTCTCACGGGCTGGTTCCCACTCCTACGCCTAAGTCTCCAACCTCACGTACCCATTCCTCACATGAAGCAGCAACGTTTGAAATTTTTCCCCATTATTGGAAAAATAAAGAAATTATTTGGTAAATTTAAAAGTGCGATTGGGAAATTTTCATTTTTATGAAAGACAACATGTTCATCAGGGCAAAACTTTCCGGACTTTTGTTGGTCGTAGGTAAGACACCTTTTTTTCTTTTTTAAAATTTTTTTCCTTGCATTTATTCTATATTAAAGCTAAGAGACTAGTTTGTGGGCACGCCAATACGTGCAAGCACGTGATGGTTAGTACTAGTATCCATCAAAGTAATGAAGAAGCGGAATCAAAGACTACAGTCTAACCGTGAGGAAATACTGAATCATCAAGATCATCTAGCCTAAGAAGAAAACATGAATCAGGTAGGACCCTTAAATGCACTTTAATGCATCCCAGGCCCAAATATATCAAAAACTCAATCAGGGGCCAACTTTGGATCCTTGATGATGGTTATTGAGGATGCCTCATCAAAGCAGGGGTAACCAAACTCACCGACGGGAGCCTTCTTTGCCTGTCCGCCAACGCGGTGGGCTATAAGGATGCGTTCCTTATTTTAACTTTACGATGTCCGCACGCCCCGTTCCCAAGTTAGGGGATAGTTTTTTCGTCCCTTACCCTAGGGAATACTCCAGATGTTTTACGTCTTATAGTTCAAACATTACAGTTTAAGGAGTTACTATAGTCCAATGGTTATTGCTAGTATCCATCAAAGTAATGAAGAAGTAGAATCAAAGACTAAAGTCTACCGAAAAAGACAAATGAGGATTCACTAGGAAATACTGAACTGTCAAAATCATCCAGCCAGCAAAAGAAAACACGAATTAGGTAGGACACTTAAATGCACTTTAATGCTTCCCCGGGCCCAAATATATCAATAGCTCGATCAAGGCCTCCTTTGGATCCTTGTGGTGGTTACCAAGGGTATCGCTCCAAAGTAAGGGTACCCAAAGTCACGATGGGGACCTTCTCTGTCCATCCGCTAATGCGGTGGGCTATAAAGACGCATTCTTTATTTTAATGCGTTGGTGCCCACATGCCTCATTCCCCATGCCCCACCAAAGTAGGGGTAACCAAAGTCAGGATGGGGACCTCCTCTCCCTATCTGCTAACGCGGTGCGCTATAAAGATGCATTATTTATTTTGATGTGTTGGTGCCCACGCTCGATTCCCCATACCTCACCAAAGCAAGGGTAACCAAAGTTACAATGGGGGCCACCTCTGCCTATCCGCTAATGCTGTGGGCTATAAAGATGCATTCTTTATTTTGATGTGTTGATGTCCTCACCTAAGGATATATCCTGATGTTTTCCATCCCAAAGTTCAAATGTAGCAATTTAAGGACTTGTCAAGGTCTAATGGTCATTATTAGTATCCATCAAAGTAGTTAAGAAGCAAAATCAAGACTAAAGTCTACCGGAAAAGACAAATGAGGAGTCCTTAGGAGATATTGAACCGTCAAAATGGTCTAGCCATAAGTAGAAAACATGAATTAGGTACGACACTTAATGCACCTTAATGCATCCCCAGGCCCAAATATATCAAAAACTCGACAATCTGGGATCAGATTTACCCATGTGTCCGTGACCCGATTGCATAATTATCAAGTTTAAAGTAGAAGGGTCAAGACCCGAGTTTTTGTGGCAGAGAAAAGCAAACGAGTTAAGTGCATAGGCTTAATGTTCTTAATTTCGACTAGTCCAAGTCGTTTATATGAAATTGAATAAAAGGGAGGATTACAAATGAGCATGCAAAGATCAACGAAATGTTACAATAAGACACAGAGAATAAAGATCGAGGTGAAGTGGAGAAAACAACTCTGGAGAGCGAAGAAATTAGTGGCAAAAAGGAAGAAATCGTCACAGAGCTTCTACATCTCTAAATACTTGAAACAGAGGAAGAAGATGACACTCAATATGGCCGACCTTTCCGGAATTTTTGTCTGATTTTCTTTTCAATTCGCAATATTTCACTTTTAGCTTTGATTTTTGTATTTCTTTTCACTTTTACTTTCGTTTGTGTCCTGTGAATATGATTTCCATTTTTTCGTAAATGTTATGATCTGAGCATCATTAAATTCTAGTAGGTTGTGATTTCTAAGTTCCGTTCTAAATTCCAGTTTCATTTCAATTACCACTCTTTAATTTCGGCATTGCGCTTTAATTTTATTTTATTTTATTTTACTCGGCAGCGGCGGCACCGCTTTATAAGGAGTGGGGGCAATTGTCCCCGGTCAAATGGCAAATCTTTGATGCTTAAATACTTTAAGCATCGGTTAACTTGACCCCACTAATTTCTATAATTATGATCCCAATAAATTGAATTTTTGGAATGACACAATTAGACTCGCTAAAACTTTATAAACCCCCCCCAATTTACAATGAAAAAGAAAAAAAAATTAAAAACCTGCTCGATATGTTCAAGTTACTTGGACAAAAATTAATCGAATAAAACTTGAAATTTTAGTTCTCAAAGATTCATTTTTTTCATGACTGAATTTGATTCTCATTGGCATTGAATTTACGTTATGGTACATTCAATTGAGCTAATTTTGAAGGATATTTTTAAGTTACATCTTGTTGTATCGAGACATTTATTAAGCAACCACACACAAGAAAAATTCACGGGTTTCTATGCACTGCTCCTCTTGTATTATGTACAGTCAAAACATTAAAAATGAAACATTTCTTCTCCGGAAATCACTCGTTAACAAATAACAAGACTTTGTTGTAGTTAACCTAAGGAAGGGCAAGAGGTCCTCTCTAGTCCCACATCACTTAGGGGGGGAGTTCTAGGCTACTTTATAAGGCTTGAATCCCTCTAATCTATGTGACGCGTTTTAAACCGTAAGAACTCAGTATCCAAAGCGAACAATATTACACAATGGAGCCCGGGTCATTATAAATGGTATCAAAGCTAACTCCCGACCGCATGGCGTGGATACTGTGCTCTTAAGGGATGGAGAGTGTCGCAACCCAAGGAAAGGCAAGAGGTCCTCTCTAGTCCCACATCGCTTAGGGGCACGTGTGGGGGCCACAGCGAGGACACTGTGCTCTTAAGGGAAGGAGAGTGTGACAGCCCAAGAAAGAGCAAAGAGGTCCTCTCTAGTCTCCACATCACTTAGCCACAGCAAAGATGTTGTGCTCTTAAGGGGTGGAAAGTGTGACAGCCCAAGGAAGGGCAAGAGGTCCTCTCTAGTCCCACATTGCTTAGGGGGGAGTCCTAGACTAGTTTATAAGGCTTGGATTTTAAAGCGTGAGGGCACATGTAAAGACCGACCACGACGAGACACGCGACACGGCCACACGACACGGCCAACACTTCATTTCTCAAAAAGTAGAGAATTTTAACGTATTAAAACACATTAAATATTAAATAACTATTTTTATTTTTAATTAATTTGATTTAAATTCATAAATAATTAATTAATTTTAAAAAGAGCCTACGATGAATTTACACTAATAATATTAATTAATTAATTCATTGAAAATTCGAAAGACATATTCATAATTAATAAGTATCCATGTTTGGAAATTGGAATCAACTTATTTAAATAAATTTATGATTTTTTACAATGATCAAAATTTATTATCATTTAAAATTCTTTATTTTTATTTTTTAAAATTATTTATTTATTTTTTCCGATTAAAACAAAGTTTCCCCCACTCCCAAATTTATTTCAATATTTTCAATTCCCTCCCCCCCCCCACGAGAGACTATTCCCCCTCCTAAATTTATCTTAATTTTTTTCCCTACCTTCCCACGTCAGACTATTTCCCCCACCCCAAATTTATTTCACTTTTTCCCCTCCCCCTCCACGTGACAGGCTGTCACTAACTCACTTCACCCCATTGAGTTTCCAAAACCCTAGCTACCGAAACACTTTTTTCCCCTCGCCGCACGACCTCGCAACCCCTTCCTCTCCTCACTTTTATCCCCTCGCCGCACAGTCTTCCTCTCGATCCATCTCCATCTCCTCGCCGAACGACCTCCATACGACCCCCTTCCTCTCCTCTTCCTCTCCATCCTTCTCCTCCTCCTCCGCCTCGCCTTCGGCCCTTCCTCACTTGCAGCTGCAGCTTCATCGCCGATCCCGCAGCATCACTGTGGCCGCCCTCACCTCAGTCTCTACGGCCGCCCTTGCCTCGGTCTCTACTCTTTCTCTGGCGCCTCAGTCTCTATTCTTTCTCTGGCGGTTTCTCGCCGTCGCTCGCAGCCTCGTCTCTCCTCCCTCGCCCTCGCTTCCATCCGACACGCGTGTCGAGACGAGTCGAAAAAAGTTGACTACATGTCGGAAAACTTGACACGCGTTGACCATGTGTCCGAGCGTGTCCGAGTGTGTCGACGTGTCCGACACGCTTCGACATGTGTCGGACACGACACGGAAACACGGACAACAGTGAGGACCCAGTATCCAAAGCGAACAATATTACACAGTGAGGCCCGGATCGTTATATTTATTATAATTAGCTTTGGGTGACTTACGTCAATTATGCTATTTGTGTTGTGTGATCTAGTTCAATCATGTGCAAGAGTTATGGCCTAAATTTTCTTGCGAAATTTGTTTAGTGACGCTTACGTGCATATAATTTGGGCATAACTCTTGTTTGTGTAACTTAATTTAAAGGACATTTTTGAATTAGTTTTGGACTATTCGTACGATTTGATAAATAGCTATGTATCAGCTCGAGCATGAGCAAGAATTGTGAGATATATTCAATAAAAATTAATATTGCGGATTGAATTAATATTTAAGTTTGAACTGCAAAATATCGATGTTTACAATTTTAGATATGACCAAACCTCTAGAATCGGGCATGAGTTTTCTTGCTTAAAATAAAGAAGGAAAAGCCATTTCCCTTATTGACCTCACTAAAAAAAATATCAATATTTACAATCTAAGAACGCTCCACGCGGGAGTTGACATGCCTTTTACATGCATTTTCGCAAATCCATCTTAATTTTGAGAAACATGGGACTTGAAAGTTTGATCATTTTGAGGTCGAATTAGAATTGAATTTGTTTTTCCAATCGTCTATTCGTGCCTTGTGCACGGACAATGTTTTTAGTATAAATGCACTGCCATTGTTGTTAATATAAATGCAATATGATGTTTGAGAATGGATTTGGTGGTCAGGGAAAAATACCAAAAAAAAAATTCTAAATCTATTGTAATAATTAAATTTTTAATTGGACCAACTTAGTCCCGAATATTTTCACATTAGTACAAATTCAGTCAATCTGTCTAATTTTGACTTGTCGGTGCCAACGCTGACAAGGCCGTAGTCCTCTTTCGACTTCGCCTAATTCTAGGCGAGGCCTAGGAGCTGGGCAAAGCTACCTTGCCTGCGGCCCTAGAAGAGACCGGGCAAGGGCCGCAACCCTCACCGGCGGCCTGCAAGCCTCCCTAGCCATTGCGGGGAGAAGAAGCCCAAGAAGAAAGAGAGAAAAAAGAAGAAGAAGAAAAATTAACAAAAAAATGGAAAACATTTATATATGTATGGATGGCAAGGAGTTAATTTTCGAGATTCCATTCAGTAACTTGGCATTTTGAACACATACCATGAGGTATGTAGATGAGTCATTGAAACGGTGGGTTAATTATTTTGATGGTTGATTGATAAATGATTCTTCTGGTGACCATTTGAAATTCCTTTCTTTCTTTCTTTCTTTCTTTTTTTTTTTTTTTGGCCAGCAGCATTTTTTTTTTTTTTTTGGTCAGTCCTACTCTATTCCTACTTTACACTCACTCGCAGACTTGTCTTGCCCTGAAACAGGGGCGTGGGAATCAACCCACTCTCAAACTTACGCGTCCCTACCCCCATCCCCTCGAGAAGGTGGGGATTTGAACCCCCTCACCTCCCCTTCCATGTTAATATTTTTTGTCAATTTGAAATGAGCATTAGTGAAATAACATTCTTTCATCTTTTCTCTTCATTTATTTTACTTAATGGCGCTTTTTATTATACTTGCCAGCAATATATTTTATTTTCTTTTCAGTTCTGTCAAAAAAAGATGTGCACTTTTACTAAGTAAGCATGCGCTCTCTATAATTTGAAGTTTCACAAATAAGACTATTGAGGAGTAACATTAATAAGTATACTCAATTGACACATTAAGTGATATGAACAAAACATAATATAACATTTAGCAAGTGAATAAATAAATTCACCGAAATACCTTCTCATTTTTTATTTTTTTAACTAGAGGGCTACTTTTGACTAAATATTGCCCACGACACAAAGGCACGCTGAAGCATTGGAGGGTCTCAATCTTATGTATATTATCACTTCTGCTTGTTTCATAGATTTTTCCGCAGGAGAACAACCCTGTAAGAATTTTCCTGATATAGGCTACATTAATTAAGATTGTAATTAACCGTTCTTACGGAGTTGATCTAATAAGGTAGAATATAAAGTTTCTTAACAGTCGAATATGGGTCTAGCTTGTGTGGGCCGAGTTGGGCCCGGCCCGTGATGAGAGGGCTCGTCCAAAACTCTATAAATAGCACTAAAGTCCCTCCTATAGCCCTCATTCTTCTAGAAACTCTCTCTCACCTCACATAAGGCAAGCTGTGAGTAGCGGTCTCATCGAGCCAGAAACCGAGAGTCATAGAGGAGAAGATCTTCAACATTAAAGGCTCGGATTTGCTGTTGTTTTGTTCCAAGAACTATGAATTCAAAATCAGGTACACAAATCTTCATCTTCTCCTTTAAGATGTTTGAGTTTCTAGTTATGTCAATCTTGGGAAGCCGTTTAGACGGCCTACAAACCCGTCTTCTTTTCCTCAAGAAATGGTATTATGCTCCTAGTCATCAAACCGGTCGTCATTTGGGGTGGCTTCTTTTCCTCCCCAAATGTCGTCGACGCAGGTCGTCTTTTATGTTTGATTTTGTTTCTTATATATATATATATATATATATATGGACTCTAAGGCGAACAAATATGTTTGTCTGTGCTTCTTCTTGTAGCAGTTATATAAATAGTTTGTCAGCTCCTCTCGATTGTAATATAGCATGAGTACATCACATACCTGGTATGTCCCATGATATACAAGATCAAGTTTGCTATTCCATGTTAACTACAGACTTTCTTTTTTGTGCTTCACTTCACATGGCAATCAGTGCTTTCGGCCTTGTTTTCCTCTAATTTCAATCAGTAACTCGTGGGCAATATGCTCCATTCCATCTCGCAGCAACTGGCATCTTTTCTCGAATTCTTCTCATCCCCTGGGTTCTTATGTCCTCGAGCATGGAAATAGTGGCAATGTTGTTGCTTTAGATCACCTCCAAAAGTGCTTTTGTCGAGCATTGCCTTTGTGATTCTTCCTCCCGTTTGCATAAATATTTCAAGTGCACATTCCATGCTCTGCCGAGGGTGAGAGTTCTTACATAGCTAAAACTAATCCCTGCAAAACATATATATAATTAAAAATGAATCTAAATATGTAAAAAAGGCATTTACGAGACAAGACATAAGTATAAATACATTAACAGAGGCAAAAAATAAAAGAAATGAAAAGATAACTTCTGTTGATCGGATATTAAGATCCATCTTTTGCCTTCGCTTTCAAGTTGCCTCCTCATATCATGCCCTAGATTAGCAGAGACCATGACTGAGAATCCTTTGGTTACTTGCGCTATTTACATCGAACGAAAGGTATGCTAATTCGCTTCGCTTTCAAGTTGCCTCCTCATATCATGCCCTAGATTAGCAGAGACCATGACTGAGAATCCTTTGGTTACTTGCGCTATTTACGTCGAACGAAGGGTATGCTAATTTTTATTTTATTTTTAAGTTTTATTGCCATAGTGCAGACACAAAGGTAATGTCTTCCATGAGCAATTCATTGATGTTTGATTACTAAACAACTAATGTTTCATGATTGAACATCTAATCTTATTATTGTCATCAAATCCCGTTATTTTTTCTTTAGACTTTTGTGATTTATCTTCCAAATAAAAGAGAATACTTGAAAATATAAATTTTGAAAGTACTTGAATTAAAATCGATCTAATGTTTCGACTTATTTTCTTAACTTCGAAATTGAAATATACCAGCTTTTTATGATGAAAGAATTCAATAACAAGGTATGTGCATGTCGTAACAAATTACAGTAGGCAATAAAAATGAAGAAAATGCGATAAGATCTTCCAATTTGATACTCTTAATGTGATATTTCGATTTTGAAATCTTCCTAATTGTGTGGCATATTTTCTTATCGAAGAATTACTCGTGGTGTGCGTTGACAGCTAAAGAAGAAAAAATCTCTAAGTTGTGGTGTGCAATTAATATTGGAGAAGGGCCCCCACAAAAGTCTTAACTTTGGAGGAGACCATATTCAAATTTCAGTGTCTACAGATGAGTTGCGATCCGGTAAGCATAAACATTGATGCTCATGAATGGGAGCAGAAAATAAACAGATTGAGAGCACTAGAGTCGGTAAACGGACCACAACGCCGAGTAGAATCCATATGTCTTGCATCTATATACACCGCCGCAAAAGTAGGCGACTTGGACGAGTTCATTAAAGCCCTCGAAGAGTATTCTGCTGAAGAGACGGCCTCTTTGTACTACATTATCAGCACAAAGGGACTTTGTGGGAACTCGTTGCTCCACGTCACAGCGGATATCGAGAATGATGTCATCCTCCAAGCCCTCCTCAAGGTCCTCCCTGACCCGACGCTCGCCGCCCAGGCAAACGACAGAGGGGACACAGCCCTCCACATCGCAGCAAGAGCTGGTAGGATCTGCACGGCCACGCTCCTCCTCGACTTCGGCTGTATCGTGGACGAAGACAACAAGGCGAGGAACAGAGCGTTGCATGAGGCTGTGAAGAATGGTGACTACGAGTTGACCGATTTGCTCTTGTGTCGCGGCTCAAGATCGGTGAATAAGGAGAACAACGAGAGAAAGTGTCCACTGTACTTGGCAGTTGAGACAGGGGACTTGAGGATACTCTCGCGTTTGCTACAAGCTGTGGATGGGAATGAAGTCCTTTCGTCCTGGATTGAAGGCATGTCGCCGGCTCACGGAGCCGTGATGCATCGAAATGTTGGTCAGTGATTGTACTTGATGTTTGCACTTGGGTAAATTTATTAGTCAGACCATTCATATGTGTTTCTTGTTTGGAACCATATGAGATCGTTGAACCTATAAATCTTATTCATAAAGTAGCTAACCTCACATTTTTAATTCTCCCACTAAAATGGTTTAACCTTTTCCTAGAGCCTGCGTCATTTATAGAAGATTTCCCACAAATTTTGGAATTGGAACCTGGTAAGACTTACCCCTGAAGATTGTCATCAATTTGATACTTTAGCAGTCGATAGTCATAGTGTAAGCCATTGTAGATACTACACTGCTTATATTATTGTCCAATGATCTTTTGCAAAATAGGAAGGGACTCATGTCATGGTTGCCTTGATTGCTCCCATATGGTAACTTACTACTTGGAGATGAATGACTCTATGCTTTGAAGCAATCTCTAATGTCTATACTGAAATTATCCCCCAAAAGTTTAGAAATAAGTTAAGTATTCCACGAAATATTTAGAAAAATATAATGGATAGAGGACAAAATTACCAAAACCTTTGTCATGAGCATGACTTCATTTCCTGCTCTCTAATAATGCAGATATGCTGAAAGAGATGTCCAAGGAGAAGAAAGAGCTATTTGATTTAAAAGATGATGGAGAGGGTACGCCCCTCCATCTAGCAGCACGCGGGAATTATGTTGATGTAGTCAATTTCTTGGTCACCGAGTTTGCTTCAAGCGCCTACAAGCACGATAGCTATGGCTATTTTCCAATTCACATCGCATGTATGATGGGTCATCTTGAAACAATTAAGGTGCTGTGTCAACATTGGCAAGATTGGTTAGAACCAAAAGAGGTGCTTACTTTAAAGGAACAACAAAATATACTTCATGTTGCGGCAAAGTACGGAAGGGTTTCCATAGTGAAGTACATACTTGGCGATCCCAAGCTTAAGAAGCTTATAAATATGAAAGACAATAAAGGAAATACGCCTCTCCATGTAGCCACAGAGAAGTGGCAGCCTGGGGTTCTGCTCTCACTCACCCGGGACAACAGAGTCAATCTTGAGCTTGTAAACCATGGCAACCTCACTGCTCTCGACTATGTAGATGAAAAACTGACAGAAACTGATGCTCCACTTCACCGGGTAATGATATCAAAAAAAAAAAAAGTTAATCTACTTTTGTTTTTTACTGTTGTTTTGATTACTTCTTTTTCGGGAGAGACAAAAGGAACTAAAGTTTATTTTGAACCGTTGAACTCCCTCTGAAGTTACCAAGTGGAATTAAGTTTCCACAATAAGCTCAAAAAGATTGCATTTGCAAGTCTGTGTATCGCTTGAGAAGGTTTTGTATTTTTAAATCCTAAATTTTTTATTGTGAGTCCATCTTCATGGATAATAATCGTCTTTTTTTCCTATTACTCTTAACCAGAGCTTAACTCGGACAATCTTAGTATCTGCTGGGGCACCCAGAAGCAAAGACAAAGCAATTTCACGGACAGGAAGCTTAGGCCCATCTAGAAAGCCTCCGCGCATTGATACACTACAGAGACGTGCCGAAGTCCGTATGGTTGTGGCAACGCTCATTGCTGGCGTGACATTCGCTGCTGGCTTTTCAATTCCTGGAGGATATAATAGCTCTGGACTAGATGCTGGAATCGCTACACTATTGAATAAGCCCATGTACGATGTCTTCGTGATCTGCAACTCCATTGCCATGTACAACTCGATAGTTGTGGTTGTGATCCTTCTTTGGACGCAAATCAATGATTCACATGCAGTGTTTCATGTCCTTAGTATGACAAGGCTACCGCTGCTCATAGCTCTTGCCACAATGTCCGTGGCCTTCATGGCAGGGGTCAATGTGACCATAAGCAAACGCACTTGGGTTGCAGTGGTCACATTGGTTGTTGGAATCATTGCCCTCTTTCTTATATTGATTCTTTACATTGCCCTGTTCGTTCCGCTTGGGTACAAGTCTCATCTTGTACAGCTCTTCGCTGACTACATCATTAGAGCTGTTATATTAATTTCGAAGAGTCCGACCGACGACTATGGATTCACCCAAATTTTGCTAGCAGCTGCTCCTCCCCCTGATTTAGACCAGGAAGACGACTGGAGCAGTCCTGTTGGATCTGACGAGCTCTCAACAGATTTGGAAACTGTGTCCGGAAGCGACAATTGAAGCCGTGGGGGACCTCAAGGATGAGGGGCCAAGGTAGGGCTCAAGGTCACGGACGACGAGGGCCTTGGGCTTATTCATGGATTAGGGGCGGTTGCTGGGGAGGCGGACGACCTGTGTAGGGAGGCGGACGACCTGTACAGGGAGGCGATGACATCGGAGCCACAAGGGACCTCGAGGATGCAGGGGTTGAGGGAGGGCTCGGTGTCGCAAGTAATGACGACAGGGACTTGAGCTTATTGCTATACCCGAGGACAGTTGCGGGGGCGACGAACGGCCTGAGCGGGGTTGGTAGATGAGACAATGGTGGAGGCGATGGACGAGGCAGAGGCGGAGGCCGGAGGTGGATGAGAGAGAGCAGAGCTAGGTCGTCAGGAGGGAGAGAGACAAAGGGCAGCACATGAGATTACAAGGGAGGGAAAGAGACCGTGAAGAGAGGAAAGAGACAAAGGGAGTGAGAGATCTTGCAGGTGGGTCTGCAAGAACATGAGTTGCATGATGAATGGACTAGTATTTTGATGATGTAGTATCACTATGGAACCTAATATTTTCTTCTATAGCTATTCCCCCCACTATACTGCTTATAGGATAAGCAAAGTAGCTTCTAGGATAAAATAAAATCACCAAATCATGAAGACCCTCATTCGCTAACTTCCTTCTTCTTGGATTTGGATTGATTGCACATCCTATTTTTAGCAAATACTAGACTTTGATCTCATGGATGATGAAAAAGTTGGTGATGTGATGCTAGCGTAATAATGTTATCATCAGAGGCGTTTAAATACATTAAGTTTTATTATGGTAACTCATATTTTGGTTATTTACTTAAAACATTTGGTGCCATTCTAATCCCCGGTTGATGAGAAAGTGATTTTGAAACTATTAAACAATTAAGAGAGATGGATTAACACGAAATTAATCTTCTCACAATGAATAATCATTGTTTTTTTTTTATAATCACTATGTTGGAATTTCATGATTTACTAGTATCAATCCCTGCTCATTTGAAGAAATGAATTGTCAATATCGACTTTGAGTACACTAGATAGCTCTAAAGATATCCTAGGAATCCCATTCCTACCTCAAACATATATTTAAAATCCACCAAATTCCCTTATTAGTATAAACGTAATTAATATAGGATAATACCCTTATTGACGATTGGTGAACGACAAGGTTGGAGAAGCTTGGATAAGCCTTGACAAAGGCGAATCAATGAATTTGAGGCCGGGTGAGAGACAATCAGACACTGAAAGATGCTCGGTTGAAATCAAAGAAGAGCATAGAAGAGGAAAACCTTGATGAGGAGAAGTTCTGGTCACGATCGGCTATTAGGTTGGTAATGGAAAGTCGAGCCGGAGATGTCTGTTATGAATGGACTTGAGGCGTAAGAGAGGAATGAAAGTGAATAAGTCTCTGAGCGGAGAGGACATTGCTCAACTCTCTTTTATCTCTTAGTATGCTTTGTTTTCTACGTGTATGTAATTTGCGTCGGTGGGTGGGGGTTGGCGATGGAGAATGAACAGCGGTAATCGGTGGTTGGAGATGGTGCGGTTGAGTGGGAATCCAGGTGGAGAAGCTTCTGGTGGTGGTGTGCTTCCTAAGCCTCCATGCACTGCTTCCCTATATGTGCGTGCGACGTTCCAATGAGGTTGGAGTGGTCGGGTGTTATGGATGATCTGGAGAGGGTTGGACTAGTCTGATGGGCTTGGTGTTTTATTACGTTATTTCTTTTTTTGTTACTTATTTTTATTTACTTAATTCATTTATTTATTTTGCAAAAAAAAGCATGCTTGATTTTGTCAACAAAAATTTAGGTGCCAATATGATTCGTCCGTAAAAGAAAGTGAACAAGTTAGAGATTTTTCCCCCTTTCTAAGTAATTCTTGATATTTTTCTTTTAATCACTAACTTGTTATTTGCTTATTGACAAAAAGTTATTTGAGGGAAGCTTTTAGGGAAAAAAAGGCACTAGAAATCCCAATCGGTTCCAAACTCCAACTCCTCTGCTAACACCTTCCCATTCTCTTCTCTATTTGCCCCTCCCTCTCCCCCTCTCTCTAGCTTTGTTTTGTTTTGTTAAATTTTATCCAATTAGCATAAGAAAATTAAATGTAAACAATAATTTGTTTACTCCACACTTCGTTGTGTTGACATGTTAGTTCATGTTCGCATTTCTATTTCAATTTTGATGGAAGAACCAATTTGAGCAATAAACATATAGTCTAGGGATGTAAATCCATAAAACAAAAGATTAGAGACCTAATTAGATAATTTGAAAATTTTCAAAGACTTCTGGTCGCTTTTTTCCAAGCTTTTCAACATAAAAGAAGTTATAAAATATCAAAATGAACCATTGTTACAATTGGTCGGAAATAAAGATGTTCCATACATTGATTAAGAACATGAGTATAAATCACAAGTCAGATTACATAGCATACATTGCATTAGCCCTGTGGTGGGTTTTAAACTGAAGTAGGCCCCAAACTTCCAATTATATCCCTAATTAATACCCAGTATGAAGCACTATTCGATAGACATAACGAAAGGCAAGGGTTGATTACATGGGGAAGTAAATTCCCTAGTCATCCAGAGACTGAAATCTACTTCCCTAGTTGCATCGGTAGCTTGTGCAAACATCGCTAAAGGCTTCTCTCAAATTGAGATAATCCTCGTCGAAGGCCGGAGGAGCCGAGCCAGTGGTTTCCTGGAAGTGCCGTCTGATTCACGACCAGAGAAGGTCGCAGCCCTCTCACTCCCGCCTTTAGCAGCACGAGCCCTTTAAAGTGAAGGTCCCGGATACTTATGCTTGGCAGAACACACTTGTCTTTGGGGCAGCTCGAATCAAGAGTGGGATTATATTCATTCGTAAGGAAGATAGGCTGCGAACCAAAATGTAGCAGGTAAAGGATCCGAGAGATAGTACTGCCTCTTTAACCAGATAACTCGGCCATAAGAGCCCTACAATTGTTGCCCATGACCAGATGTTCCAAGTCCCGATTCGAAAAGCAAGACACCGGTGAGTCTCAAACCCTGATAATTAGCCAGTCTTTTTTTACTTGTTCAGATGTCGATTGTTGACATGGTATCTTGATGTGCATATCATATGAGAAAGAGTTAATATCACGAAGAACCCAAAATTAGTACACTGGTGGCAAATTTATCCCAAATTAATTTTTTGACCACCAAAAATTCAAAACTGATACACTTTTGATAAATTTACCCAAACTGGCACATTTCTCACAAATTTACCTTCTATTAATTTCCGTTAAATTTTATTATCAAATTACGAGTTGGATCACACATGACAGGTTGACTAGTGTACCAATTTGAGATTTTGCTCTCTGTTTGTCATAGTTGTACAAGTTTTGTGGTTTTTTGTGTATTAATTCAATTTAATAGAGGTATATTTGTCACAAATATACCAATTCGGAGCTTTTGATAGTCAAAAAATTAATTTGGGAAAAATTTGTTACAAGTATATCAGCTTGGGTAAATTTGTTATAAGTGTATCTATTTAGGGTTTTTCATAGTATTAACCCTATTAGAAATTAAGGTTTGCTTACCTAGTAGGAGTGAGTGGTTCTCGGTTCCTTACAAGTTCTGCTTGGAACACCGGAACCTATCCTCGGATATAGGTTCCTCATTTTTTGAAACTGGAACCTACCCCACACGGGTTTCGAGGTCGGTTCCAGGTTCCAACAGGTTCTTTTTTCTTTTCATTTTTAGTTTTAAAAAATACACGGTTGAGTACACTTTAGCTACCTTAATATCAACTAAGTACTATTAAGACATGAAGTAGGAAGTAAGAATGCTTTTTTTTTTTTTTGATGACCTAGGGAACCCTGTAAGCCGACAACCGGCGGGCAAACCCTAGGGCGACACTAGCGGAGGACCCACCACGCCGACGTCGCGCTTAAGATCCCATGCAGTCAGCGGGATTCGAACTCCTCTCCTCCTCACAAAGGATCATGGGAGCCTTATCCAACTGGGCCACCGCAGGTGGTGGTTCAGGAAGTAAGAATGTTCAAATATGAGAAACCAAATTAGACCAACAGTGTTCAAATTAATCAGAAGAGTTCACCTAGCCATCATGTTTCATCTAATATAGTAGCAAATTATGTAACTGAACAGGCCATAGAAAAAAGGTTCAAACAAATGCAATTTACTCTTTTCAATTAGAATTAGCTCTACAAAAATAGAACATATACTAACAACCTCCTAAAATTTTCTATTGACACTTTAATGGTGACTACATATTCTTAACTTCAAATTGCAACAGGAAGTATCCTATAACTCGAGAAGGAACTGCAAAGAGGGAGAAACAACACTATCTGATAAACTGTTAATCAAAATGACATTGCATAAACATTGATTAACTATTCACTACATCAATGTACTATGTTAATGACCATGACATAGTTATAATCAACCTCTTGGCTTTCGAACCTTCTGCATAATCATCCAAGTAAAATCATATTTTTCTAGGACAAGGCAGCATGCACCATATAGTTTTTAGTCAATGGATCATAGTTGTTAAATCTTCTAGGCAATAGACTTAACAAAACGGCTCTAGACATGAGATTGAAACAGAGAATTAAAACATGTAGACAAGGGGAACCAATCTAACCTATGATCGGCGCAATATATCAACTTCTTTGTTATTTGACTCCCACTCTTCTCCAGGCAGTGTAACTGAAAACAAAGATATAGAATCAATGTAAACTTACATGAGTATCTATCTAACATATCCTTCCTTCAAATCCAACGGCAAAGAAAATAGAAAGAAAGCAAGAGCGAGCGTCAGAATAGATTAAAAAATCCAGCTCAAGAAATTCTACCGATGTTAGTTTGATAAAAGTCATGAAAATAATAAATATCTATATAAGGACTTACTTCCATGATGTGTCCTACTCTTGCAACACATATAACGTGAAAATAAGTAGGACATTTGCTACATTGAGTGCAGGAACCATGAGTCTATTTATATATTACACAACTTTACATCACAAGCAAAGAAAAGCATTTGAAAAGAAGCACTGAGCATCTAGAAGTTAATGACAAATAAACTAAGCAGTAGACAACAAACAAAATCAACACATGAAACTCAAATACTCAATTGAACAGTAAGCTGCCATAAAGCTATTATGAAATCAAGTTCTCCTCTATTGCTAAACACTTTTATCATTCCCACAATAAGTACAATCCACCACATCAAAGAAACAACAATCTTCAAAACTGTAAATCTAAATAAGTATGGATTACCTTCAAAATAGAAGTTGGAGGAATTCTAAGTATTCCGGTGGCCAGTTCCATTTTCTCATGATTCAGAAAACCAACTTCAGGCGAAACCACGCGCATGTGACATGAACCCAGAGCGGCTTGATATCCGTTGGCTTCAAAGCACCCCCTAGAGACCAGCATTTAAGCCAGTCAGAATAATTTCAAGCAAGAAAATACTAACTCACACAACACCAAGACATAGATTTAGAGCAAAAGTCAGACAACTGTGATAATGAATTTCATATGATACGGCTTCCTAAAAAACCCAATAGTAATATTTCTAAAAAATCAAAAGCGATATATCTAATATTGTCACCATGAACGTCAAATAATTTAAAAGTATAAGAAACAACATATGAGGACAATAGGAGATTAAGATATTGAATCTAACCTTCTACCAGACAAAGACAACACTGCCTCCTCACATCAGGCGTTTCACATGCCCTGCAAACCCATGAAGTGAAGTCTTGGACGTTGTTTACCCCATAACATTCTTGATGCACAGCTATCTAACACTTGCAATCAAGAGTGAATCCAGTTCATTTACAAAGGAAGACCAACTATCTAGTGACCTTTGATTCAAATACCAAAAAAAAGGTGGACAAATGCTATTTGAAAAGATGTAAGACCTGTTGTAGATTATCATTTTGTTATAGTCCCAATCTTCAACCCATCTACATACAGCACACCTTTCCGTCATCCATTTAGCAGAAACAGGCACATAACTCTCTGCCAAAAAGATAAATAAATAATAAAGCACTTCATTCATTCCAAACACTAAGATTTTTTTTTCGCAACAAGGGGAATTCTGCTCGCAAACTTCAGCCTCTAGCTTTTGTTTTTGAAATATCTGTCTCTTCAAATGTAAACAACTTTCAAGCACTACATTTACAAAATAAGGAAAATCAAACTTAAAACCATAAGTCAAAAGCTACAACTGCTCCAGTAAAACCACCAAATCCCCAAGCATCTTTCTGTTCGAGATGCAGCATCACTTCAATGAAGATGCAACTATACCATATATACCATGAAAACTTTCAGTGTATATTTTGATGGTGAATGCAAGAACTGCCTTTCAAGAAATCCATCAGCTTGCATACTGTGTTTGCACAGAAGACAACGTAAACTTGCAGTTTTCGTGGTACTAAATAATCCCCACTACAACTTGCAAATTAAGGTAACATCAGCAAAACATACTGCACAGAAGAATAAAGAACCAAAATGAAAACTCAAGACATGCTTGTAAAAACAAAAACACTTTGAAATAAAGCTGAACAAACATAGTATTCTTGCAAACATGAATTCCCCCCTAAAGCTTACATACAAACCACATTTGTTCAAGAACATCAGGTCGCCGGCTATGGCAAACAAGGGCAAACCAAGCAAATGAACAATAACCACAGAGAGAGGGGGAAGCAGAAATTACCAGCACAAAATCGTCGAGGCAGCTGGCCGAGCAACTTCGGGGGAGGCTGGGTGAGCGACGTTGGCAGCGACTAGGCTAGCAGCGTCAAGGGCGGCTAAGCGAGCAGCAGTGGCGTCGAGGGCGAGCAACGGTGGCGTCAAGGGCAAGCGGTGAGTTAGAGGTCAGCAGCAGTGGCGTCGAGGGCGAGCGGAGGTGGCCTCGAGCAAAGGTTAGCAAGTGGTGGCGTCAAGGGCGACCGGCGGTGGCCTCGAGCATGGAGAACGAGTGAAGAGAGAGTGAAATGTGAAAGTCGCGAAGAACAGGGGAAGAGAGAGTGAAATGTGAAAGACAAATTCTGATTTTGGGCTTTTTTTTTAGCCCTAACCGGAACCGGGAACCGCCGACTTCCAGAAAAGGGGAACCGAGAACTGGAACCGGTCCCTTTACAACCGGGAACCGAACCGAAACCTCTGGTTCCCAATTCTATCTAAGAACCACGCTCACCTCTATTACCTAGGCTACTGCTCACCAAATAATAAGGCAAGATAGTAAGGAGCTATATGGGAGATCTCCAATAAATGCTTTTGCATTACAAAATGAAGATGGGGGAGCTATTGGTCAAATTCTTCAAGTGACACGTGAAGCTATCTTAAAGTTTAAGAGTTTTGTCTTTCAAACTTTGTGAGCTTCAAACCTTGGAAAGCCTAAGAATGGAAGTCGCGAAGCCAAAGTGCAAGTTTCTCGTAAGACTAGCGAGTTTTTTTTTTTTTTTAGTCAAAAGATAAATTTTGCATTACTAATGATCAAATGGATAGCAAGAAGTTCCCAGATCAAGACATAAAATTTAACATAGTGACGAGGGGGGACTATCTATCCAGTTTGATGGTAGAGAATCAATCTGGTAGGCTTCGACAATCCAGTCTATGGCCTGATTTGCACCTCTTGGCTCATAACTCAAAGAGACTGTGCAACTGGGCCATTAACAATCTATAATCATCAGTAATGGACCGAGCAGCCCATGGTTCTTCCATACGGCCTGTCATGCATTCTACAACTGTTAAGTTATCAAAAGCTACTTCCACATGCAAAACAGTTGAAAAGTTCTGTTCAGTTCGCGTATCTGTACTTCTCTTCAGCCACGATAATGCTTCTCAGACAGCTAGGGTTTCTGCAATCAACACCGAAAAAGCATGGATCTCTTTGGCAAATCCATCTATGAGGGTCCCTCAGTCATTTCTACAGATTCCAGCCATGTCGAGCTACACCAAGAGCTATCAACATTTATTTTGAAGGTGTTCAATGGCGGCCAGTTCCAATGCATCAGTATTGGCCTAGATCCTGCCTCTTTCTTCATCATATTGAGGTTCCATTTCGCAAAAAGGTGGACTATGGAGGTTGCATCTTCGAGAATCGAGCTTGAGTTTGGCCTTCGACCTTGAAAAATCAAAGCATTCCTTACCTTCTAGATCTACCATAGAACCCCTGCAAACAAAGCTTTCGACATTGGCGTAGTATTCGAGGTGAGATGTTCACAAACGCATTTATCGATTTAAGTGATTGTTGTAGAAGAAGTGTCTACTCTCAACCTGGGTTCTAACCAGATTTCTTTTGTCCAGTCGTATATCATAAAGAGGTGTTCCACCATCTGTAGAGCTTGGCCACACAATGAGCAACTCTAGTTAAGTATCATCATCCTCTTGTGTAGATTTTCCTTAGTTGGAAGTGTGTCATTGCAAATACTCCACAGTTGGAATCAAACTTTAGGGAAATTTTGTAGTTTCCAAGATGGTATTATTTTAGTGGATTATAGGATGTTGATGGTTGATCCTCAATTTTGTCTCTTTCCCAAGCATGAATTCTACTATAGCCGCTCTTGGCTTGATAGATCCCTGCATTGTTTGTTGTCCACATAAGTTTATCTGGTCTAGGATTCAGACTCAGAGGAGTTGCTATTATTTCTTTGACAACTCTTTCCACAAAAATAACATTGAGTTTCTAGGTATTCCAATTTTTGTCTATTAAATCCTCAACCAAGTGAGGATCATTTTGGTTTGCTACGCCTCCAATTTTGCCTGTGAACAGCCACTTATCCTCTTTAACTTGAATTGTTTTGCCATCTCATACTTCCCATTTAATCTCTAGTTCCATTACATCTCTTCCCACTATGATACTTTGCCACACCCAATAAGGTCAAGGGCCCTTTTGTGTGCTCCAGAAATCTCTTTTAGGGAAGTAAATACCTTGAAAACTCCATTCCATAAAGCATCTAGTGTTTGAATTAGTCTTTAAGCTTGTTTCCCCAACATAACTTTATCAAAATGCACCAGATCTGTAACATTCCGATTTTCGACCCTGTAAGAAATGGCTATGAGTCCGGTGTACCAGTGGCAATGATTAGTCATGGATCATTCCCAAAGTTGACCATAGACCGATCGGCCCGACTAGACGGGAGGCAAATGATTGGCCATGGATTGATTAAGGGATCGACCATGAACCAATCCACTGACCATGCAAGTGGACCCGAGCCATTTAGCCATGGAGTGGCTACTCAACCATAAGGGTTGGCCATTGGATGGTCACGTACCACCCCGGATCGAGGGATGATCATGGATTGATTTGGAGCGGTCACATACCGGCTGCGAGTGATTCTGCCCAGATGTTGTAACAGTCATGGACAATCATGAATCAATCCAATTCGATCGTGAGTTGAGGTGGATCAATCGATCCCACACGATTACATGACAATAGAAAATCAATCATGGATCGAATAAGCTCAATGCAACTCAATTCCAGACTAGCCATAAGTTATGGTGTAGAACCCAGGACTGACCCGCGGACCAACTAGAGGATCGATCAATTGGCCAAGCCTAGCCCTTGGACCCATCCAAGAAGCCCCTTTACTCCGAGCTTGGTTTCGCCAGTTAAGCCCAGTTACATCCGGCTTCGTTCAATCATGGCTTAGGCATGAACGTCGAGCGAAATCAAGTAGTCGATCGCAATTAGACGCAATTAACTCCCGCCCAATGAGATGGCCTTCAAACTTAGATATTTTCCATTAGTGCATTTAATGCATTTGGCATGTAGTCATTTAATGCATGTTGACTAAGGGGAAACACTTGGCATCAGATGATCTTGTCATTTGAAGGTAATCATGAATTTTGGATTCTTGCACACTAAGATAGGGTGAGTCATAAGCTTATTAAGAAGACCTAGAGACCAAGCTAAATAGGCTAATCTTCTTGACGAACAAGAATCAAATGCATTAAATGGGGGTAATGAATATGAAGGCCTAAGTGTCTCAAGTAATTAATGAAAGGAGGTGACTCATGACCTAAGGGAATAATGACAAGTGATCTGGCAAGCCAAAGTAGGGTGCCACCTCTCCTCCATAGACTTGCCACTTTTGCTCTCATAAGTTTTGGCTTCCCAGTTTTTTGAGAATGTTTGACCTTTCCTACTTTCCAATTTTATAGAGCTCTTTGTGGTTTGAATTTGGAGAAACTTCCTTCATGAAAGTTCTTCAAAACATCTGCCTACAACATGTTTAAATTTCATAATTTTCTAAGGTGAAATGGTTAGGACGAAGGCGCAATCATTTACCATCAAGAACCTGCTCAATATAGTAAAAACAGTTATCAAATGGATCTCTCTTTATAAAATTTTTATGAATTTTTATAAAATTTTCCTTTTTGAATTTGGACATACTTCCTTCTTAAAAGTTTCAAAAGATATTGACCTCTACAACATACAAAAATTTCAAAGAGTTTTGTAAAAATTTGGATTTCAAAATGGATCTCTCTTTGCGGTCATTAGATATGCTCCATGGGCAGATTGTTAGGTTGTATTCAATGATTTGCTGCTCTTTCCACAACACAAATTGGATTTAGCTTCCTTCATGAAAAATACTTTTTAATATATTCTCTACAACATATTAAAATTTCATAATTTTTTGAGCCTATTTGGTAATGTAACGACGTTGATTTCGGAAATTACTCAAAACTATTTTGCGCCCCAGGACAAGAGAGCAACACGCCCAAACTTGGAGGGGAGGGAGCTGCACACCCAACTTGAGGGGCAAGCCAATCTACAGTCTTCTTGGATTAGGATAATGACGCATTAAATACCTTTGGACTCTAGTTCTTCAATGCCAAGTTGAGGTGTCCCCTGAAAGAATAGGTCATAATGACTCCTAATCTAAAACTTGGAGATCAAGTTTGTCGTATGAACATATCTAGCCTAATGATTACTCAAAATCCAAGCATTAAATGAGAGAGACTTAGTCATTGGCTTAGGTATCCCCACAATAATCACATGTAATTATTCCATGAAGACTCAACCCCTTAGGTAGACTAATAGAAAGATGAGCAAGTGTATCCCCTAAGAACTAGATTTGTCATCCATCTCTTTAGCTTGCTACCTCATCATCCTAGGTTGTCCATCTAAATGAAGATGATTGGTCCACTTGGAAAGATCATCATGAGGGGTTTGCTTATAAAGAGAGGCATTTCCCCCCTCATATCCACACCACCTTCTCTTCCTCCCTCACTATCTTGACCTCACCCTCGCTGTCACCCTCTCTCTTTCTCGTGGCCGCGTCTCTCTTGCTTGTTCGCTTGTGTGAACGTTACTCGATCACCTAAGCCACCCCTTGAAGTATTGTAAGTAGAATCTCTAAATCTTGGCTAGGACGATAGCCTACATCGTCAAGTTTAGTTATGTGCTCACCTGTATAAGCCGTGTGTATGTTTTAATGTTCTTTTGTATGGTTTGCTCATGTTTGCATGCTTGAATGCGTTCATGCCCTGGAACGAGGTTGAGGTTTGCTCGGCTTAGAATTGACATCAAGTCATGACGGCTTAAGCCGCAAGGCCTTGGATCATTCCGAAGCCAAGTTTACTAGGTTGGTGATCATGTCATGACGGGGCGGTCTTTTCATGGTCTCAGTGCGATATTGAGGTGTATCGTACCCGACCCAAGTTTGTTGCTAGGTTGGTGATAAATGTCACGATGGGCCTGTCTTTTCTTGGTCTTGATGCGGTATTGAGAAGTATTGTTCTAAAGCCAAGACTGGTACTAGATAGGTGAACATGTCACGACGAATCAGTCCTTTCATGGTCTCGATGCGGTATAGAGACGTGCCGGTTCCTAGTCTGTTTTGTGTGATGATCACCCAAGGCCGCGAGGTCTTGGATCGATATTGAGGCATGTCGGTTCCAAGTCTTGTTTAGTACCGGGATTGCTCAAGCCCACGAGGTCTTAGTACAGCATTGAAACGTGTCGGTTCTAAGTCTTGCTTGGTACAAGTATCGGCCTAGGCATGCGGTTCATGTTACGAACCAAGAATCGTGCCTAGTATATTCTATAGTGTGATGTTGACGGTCATGACACGCTCACTTAAATGAGCATGCCTTTAGCCCTCGTATGCATCAGCTAAGACAAAAGATGAAAAATCGACTTGTGTGATGCACTTGTATGATCACTTAAAAAGGAAAAAGCGCTCGTCGCCACATAGCATTGGCGGCAATGCCTCGTTCATAGAATGAGATGCCCTAGTTAAGCCAAGATGCTTGGGTCTTGAACTCAAAAGCCTTGGGAAGCTAGCCCCGAGAAACTATCCCCGAGAAGCCTCGGTCAAGCCAAGATATCTTGGTCGAGCCAGAAACCTTAGCACGAAGCTAGAAGCCCTGGTCGAGTCATGAAGGCTTGATCGAGCCAGGACGACAATAAAAGAATCATTGTATGCCTGGCTCAGTCGAGAATCATTGTATGCGTGTCGGTATATATATAAGTATTATATGTTGATATATTCATTGACAAGATGAAAGTAAAAACCTGAATTGAAGTATGTTGTAATAGACATCTGCATGTAATGGAGGTGTAGCAATAAGTTTGCTATTAATCTGCCATCAACATTGCATTGCGAGTATTATGTCTACTAAACTTTGATGACGAGATGTCCTCCTAGTAGAGAATTAGGGGTTTTACTTACTGAGTACATGACTCACGCCGTTGTTTTTCAAAATTGTAGGCATGAAGGAGTTGTAGTCTCATTAGAGGAGTTAACGTTTACCCTGCCTTTTGAGCATAGAAGATGTAGTGGTTGTAAATATAACGGCCCGTGATAGAAGGGTTTATAAAAGTGACTAATGTAATTGTATGTTTGTAATGGTTGTCTTTCCTAGCTGCTTGTTGTTGTCTAGGTGTTATTTATAATGCTTTTGCATGTGCTTAATGGTCGACGCACCTAGGACATCGTGAAAATAACCCCCGCTGCTCGTGACCCTGGGGATGGAGTTGGGGTTGTTACATTTTTGGTATCAAAGCAAGGTTATTATCTAGAGTAATAAGATTCGCTGGGAGTCACAGGATAGTTAGCTAGGAAAACACCTCATGTATGTGATTGCTTGATTGATTTTTCTAACGGTAGTTCTTGACTACTGACTTCCTATTATGATACATAAAAGTTCCCTTAGAATTCTTTTAGGTGCTTTGTAGGTTTGGCACATGAGTATTCAACACCAGATGACTACAAGAGGAAACAATAAATCCAGCCGTGTTGACTATGTACCATTTTGAGGAATAATAATCAAAGTACGCAGCGGAAAGACGAAGGAAAGCTAAGCCCAAGGTACATAGGACCTTTTGAAATTCTTGAAAGAATATGAAATTTAGCCTACTAGCTAGCTTTATCGTCAAAGACTTGCTTAAGTACATGAGGTGTTCGACATATTAATGTTAAGAAAGTATGAGCCCGATCCGGCACACATGCGGAACTTCGAAGAGATCGATTTAGACCACAAAGTGTCATATGTTGAGGAGTCAGCATGGATCATGGATCGGAAAGAATAAGTCATGTGTAATAAAGCCATTCCCCTAGTAAAGGTCCTATGAAGATACCATGGAATAGAGGAAGCAACATGTGAAATTGAGGAGACCATGAAATGTTAGTACGCATACCTATTCCAAAAATCAAGTACGTATTGAAATTTCGAGGACGGAATTTCTTTTAGAGGGGAGAGTTGTAACATCTCGATTTTCGACCTTATGAGAAATGGCTATGAGTCCGATGTTCCAGTCGTTCCCAAAGTCGAGCATGGACCGATCAGCACAACTAGACAGGAGGCAAAAGATTGGCCATGGATTGATCAAGGGATCAACCATGAACCAATCCACTGACCATGCAAGTGGACCTAAGCCATTTGGTCAGGGAACGGTTGCTCAACCATAAGGGTTGATCATTGGATGGTCACATACCACCGCAGATCGAGGGATGATCATGGATTCGGAGCGGTCATGTACCAGCTGCGGGTGATTCTACCAAATTGTTGTACCGATCATGGACGACTATGAATCAATCTAATTCGATCGTGAGTTGACGCGAATCAATCAATCCTACATGATTACATGACAACCGAAAATCGACCATGGATCAAATAAGCTCAATGTGATTCAGTTCAAGACTGGCCATAAGTTATAGCGACCATTGAACTCTAGACTAGCCCGTGGACCAACTAGAGGAACGGTTGATTAGCCAAGGCCTATCCCTTGGACCCATCCAAGAACCCCCTTTACAAGGTAAAGGGAAAGTTCAAGCTCGGTTTCACCAATTAAGCCTGGTTACATTCGGCTTTGTCCGATCATGGCTTAGGCACGAACCTTGGGCCAAATAAGGTAGTCAGTTGTGATTAGACTTAATTAACTCCCACCTAATGAGATGGCCTTCAAACTTAGATATTTTCCCTTGGTGCATTTAATGCCTTTAGCATGTAGTCATTTAATGCATGTTGACTAAGAGGAAACACTTGGCACAAAATGATCTTGTCATTTGAATGTAATCATGAACTTTGGATTCTTGCACAATAAGAGAGGGTGAGTTATAAACCTATTAAGAAGACCTAAAGACCAAGCTAGATAGGCTAATCTTCTTGAAGAACAAGAGTCAAAGGCATTAAATGGGGGTAATGAGTATGAAGGCCTAAGTGTCTCAAGTAATTAATGAAAGGAGATGACTCGTGACCTAAGAAAATAATGGCAAGTGATCTTGCAAGCCAAAGTAGGGCACCACCTCTCCTCCATAGACTTGCCACTTTTACTCTCATAGGTTTTGACTTCTCAATTTTTCGAGACTGCTGGACCTCTCCTACTTTTCAGTTATATAGAGCTCTTTGTGGTTCGAATTTGGAAAAATTTCCTTCATGAAAATTGTTCAAAAGCCCACGACATGTTTAAATTTCATATTTTTCTAAGATGAAATGGTTGGGATTAAGGCACAATCATTTATCATCCAGAACTTACTCAGTGTAGTAAAAACCGTGATCAAATTGCCTACTCGAATTTTTATAAATTTTTTCCTTTTGAATTTGGACATACTTCCTTCATAAAAGTTTTAAAGAACATCCATATCTACAACATAAAAAATAAATTCAAAGATTTTTTTGAAAACTTAGATTTTGAAATGGGTCTCTCTTTATGGTCATTAAATATGCTCCACAGGCAAAATGTTGGGTTGTGTTCAGTAATTTGCTGTTTTTTCCACAACACAAATTGGACTTAGCTTCCTTCATGAAAAAATTTTTATAAGATCTTCTCTACAACATATTAAAATTTCATAATTTTTTGAGCCTATTTGATAAGGTAACGACATTGATTTTGAAAACTGCTCAAAACTGTTTTGTGCCCTAGGATGAGAGAGCCTATGACATCCTGATTTTCCAATTCTGTTTTCAATTGAATAAGTCGGCCTTTTCATCGATGCGCCTATAGTTCATTTCTCCGAATTAGCCACTCACGAGATAACTAGCCTATCAGGCGAAGCCGTTAAGGAATCTAAACGCAATAGACTTGAGAATTCGACCAGGAATCGACTACTCGACCATGCTAATCCGCAAGGGTCATCACAGCACAGTTAAATCGATTAGAGACCGGAGATAGGTCGACTCAACAAAGGTCTGTAATTGAGTGTAGGTGATTCCACCTAATTGCACAATTCTTGTCGATCAACACTAGACCGATTTCTCTGTCGTTTTGGTACCCTGTGTTCGTATTTGAAATCTCGAGATTTTCATGACAACTAAGAATTGCCAATGTATCAAATATGTACGTGTGGCTCGAAAATGATCGACCACGGGTCAATTGCACGAAAAATTCCTAAAAGCTACCCGGTAGGTTAGGACGCGCTAAAATTGCGTCAAATTGAAATTAACCGCGAAATTCAACTCAATTTCAAAAATTAGAAGTTCTGCCATGTCACAAATCATTTTAAGAACGTCGACTTATCCTCCAAAAAAATTTCTACAAACCGAGATTTTTGGTAGAAATTCAAAGAATTGACGGAATTAGATCGGGAAAATTCGTGGGACCAGTTTTTAGTGCACCCATGGCCGTTAAATTGGTTCAATTGATGAGGAAAAATCATGGTTTAAGTGTGGACACCATGGCTGATTTGTTCGGCATTCAATTGGATGGAATTGAATTGGAATTGAATGGATTTAAAGGAAGAATTGAATGAAATTGATGGGCAAAGGTACAAAATTCGTAGGCCATGATGGGGTGCAATATTTGGGACACATGGGAAGCTTCTTGAGGGAGATTGAAGAGAGAGAAAAGGCTGAGGATAGGGCTGAAGTGGTGGGGGTAGCTCTCAAGTGCAAGGGACAAGTGTTGGAAGCCTAGGAAGGCCAATTGGGGTCCCCCCCCCTCTCCATCAACCATCTTCTTACTCTATCCCCATCCTTTCTCCATTGTTGAGGTCATTGGAGAGCTTGAGAAACCAAAGAAAACCGAGCCAGCCCCTTCCCCCTTGTTGTCGACCTCATTTTCTCCCCTGTTTTCTCCCCGTTCCAATTTCTGCTCTAACTAACCTTTCTCCAAAAACCCGAGTTAAAAGTTGTCTTCCCGTGAGAATTAGCTCTCGTGCCACCCATCACCGTGACCAGCACATCCAAACCGTACGGAAGAGCCTGGCCTTGCCCTGAACGAAGCCGCCGACTGACCCGCATGCCAGCGAGAAGAAACCGGTCGCCAGTCCGTTAGTCCGCTTGGCAGCCTGCATTGTTTCACCTATTTTACGATTTTCAGCTGTTTTCTCCCCCATTTCGACCCTATCTTCACCCATACCAACCACCAGCAAGTCCCCCTTGACCCTCGGGTGCCACCGGTTGTCGGCCACCCACTCACTGAAGCTCTGATCAGCCACCTCTTCGCCGTTCAACCGCTGGTTTCCCTCCTTTGGTCCAAGATCAAAAGCTGAAGTTCCAGCAAGGCTTTGGGACTTCGTGGCCCATTTCCGAGCCCTTCCCGACCTCGCTTAGTGTCATCGCTAGGAGGATTGTCGCCCGCCTTGGCGTTGCCGTCACCATGGACTCACCGGAACGCTAAACCAGTGAGTTTACTCACTAATCTCCACTTATGGAGTTAATGATGCTTAAGGGGTGATTAGATTAGCCTAATGATGGTTTAGGTGGTTAGATTAGTTTATATAAATGTAAATTAGATTAGATGAATGATTAGATTAAGGGATGGTTTAATTAGTCTAATTATGCAATTAGATTAATGTTAAGCATAATTAGACTTTTAATTAATTATTTTATTTATTTAATTATTTATTTAAATTAAATATTATTTAAATGATATTATTTGTTTTAAATTAAATTAACTTTCAGAATTTATTTAATTATTAATTAATTAATATTTTTCGAAAATTATACGGAGAGCCGTTTGTTAGAATTTTGTACTGACTGTAGTGGTGTAGTTAGTTTATGCAATTCCTTGTTGGATTGTGCAATTGAGTGATGATTGTGGGAATTATGGCATTTGATTAGAAGACCCTAGGTGTCGGGTTTTAACACCGAAAATGGTTTTATATACTATATAAAACAGTGGGATTTTAAAAAGAAAGATTAATTTTTTGGGTTCGATCTGACTATGTACCCACAGACAATATTTTCACCGGATGTTTTTAATAAGAAGAAAATAGGCAAAGGTCATTATCTTAATTGAGGCATGTGAGTGCAAAGCACGATATCCTTGGCCGAAATTGAATGATCGTGCATTGGTTAAAAAGACCTGTCCCCGGCGTGTGTCGGTGGATATTATTATCCCCAGTGTGTGCCAGTGGATATCACCTATCCCTGGTGTGTGTCGGTGGATATTACCTATCCCTGATGTGTGTCGGTGGATATTGCCATCCCCGGTATGTGTCGATGGATAGAGGACCGGCGTGTGTCGAGTAAAACTGCCTATGCGAGTAGTAGTAATTAATTGGAACGCATGTTGAGTGAAATTGATGAACCGATGTATGTTGGTAATTCTTGCTCGTGTGAGCAGTGATTGATTTTGATATTCCAATTAATGTGTGATATTGCTATAAGCATATAGTTGTGATATGAACTGTGCTGACATGCAGGAAGGAACCAAGGTGAGATAAGTCCTCTGTCCTAATTGTGTGGCTATGTGGCTAGAGCGCCTTGAGGCATAATTTCTTCTTGATAGAAGTTTAAGGGGTGAACTTACTGAGACATTGTCTCACTGATTATTGTATAACAATTTTCAGGTCCTTAGATGATGGTCATGGAAGACCGAAGCCTCAGAGTCTGTGGAGGTGGAGTCCGAAGGATCGGCGTATGTGTTCGACTAGTATGTCGTAGGACAGCTCCTTTTTGAGAGCCAGTTTTTTGTAGGCTTTTGACCAGACTCATTTTGTACCTAAACCCCGTTGTTTATAAGAGTGTGCTGTTGTGAAATGTTGTCCTGCTTTCCTATCCCATACTATTTGTTGTCAGGGGTATTTGTTTCGCTTCCGCATGTGCATTAAAATGAAAGGGTCGGTGACTCGTCCTGGGAAGTCGTAAATATTTAACGACCAGTGAGGGATGGGCGCGCGCTCGAGGATCGGGGCGTGACAAAGCCACACGCCCAAACTTGGTGGGGAGGGAGCTGCATGCTCAACTTGAGGAGTAAGCCAATTTAAAGTCTTTTTGGATTAGGATAAGAATACATTAAATACCTTTAGACTCTAGTTCTTCAATGCCAAGTTAAGGTGTATCCTAAAAGAATAGGCCATAATGACTCCTAACATTAAACTTGGAGACCAAGTTTGTAATATGAACATATCTAGCCTAGAGATTACTCAAAATCCAAGCATTAATTGAGATAAGCTTAGTCATTGACTTAGGTGTCCCCACAATAATCACATGTAATTATTCCATGATGACTCAAACCCTCTAGGGACTAATGGAAAGATAAGAAAGTGTCTCCCCTAAGAACTAGACTTGCCACCCATCACTTTAGCTTGCTACCTCCTCATCCTAGGTTGTCCATCTAAATGAAGATGATTGGTTCACATGGAAAGATCATCACGAGAGGTTTCCCCCCTCATTTCCACACCACCTTCTCTTCCTCCCTCACTCTCTAGACCTCACCCTCACTGTCACCCTCTCTCTTTCTCGTGGCTACACCTCTTTTGCTCATTCACTCACGTGCACATTGCTCGGTCACCTAGGTGGCCCCTTGAAGTAGAATTTCTAACTCTCAGCTAGGGCGACAACCTTCGTTATCGAGTTTAATGGTGAGGGTGATAAGTAGTGTGTATGTTTTAATGTTCTTTTGTATGGATTGCTCATGTTTGCATACTTGAATGCGTTCACACCTTGGGATGAGGTCGAGGTTCGCTCGGCTTGGAATCGACGTCAAGTCGCGATAGCTTAAGTCATGAGGCCTTGGATCATTCCCAAGCCAAGTTTACTAGGTCGATGATCTTGTCATGATGGGTCAATCTTTTCTTGGTCTAGGTGAGATATTGAGGCGTATCATTCCCAAGCCAAGTTTGGTGCTAGGTCGGTGATCATGTCACAACGGGCCTGTCTTTTCTTGGTCTCAATGCAATATTGAGGCATATCGTTCTCGAGCTAGGACTGGTACTAGGTTGGTGAACATGTCACGACGAATTAGTCCTTTCATGGTCTCAATGCGATATTGAGGCATGCCGATTCCTAGTCTTGTTTGGTGCAGGGATTGCCCAAGGTTGTGAGGTCTTGGATTGGCATTGAGGCGTGCCGGTTCCAAGTCTTGTTTAGTATGGGCATCGCCCAAGCCCACAAGGTCTTGGTACAGTATTGAAGTGTACCGGTTCCAAGTCTTACTTGATACAGGGATCGGCCTAGGTGTGCGGTTCAAGCCACAAACCAAGAATTCTGCTTGGTATATTCTATAGTGTGATGTTGAGGGCCATGACACTCACTTGAGTTAGCACGCCATCGAGCCTTGTATGCATCAGCTAAGACAAAAGATGATAAACTAGCTTGTGTGATCACTTAAATAGGAAAAAGCATCCGTCACCACATAGCATTAATGGAAATGCCTTGTTCACAAAATAGGATGCTTTGGTTGAGCTAGGATGCTTGGGTCTTGAACCCGGAAACCTCGGGAAGCTATCCTTAAGAAGTCTTGATGGAACCGAGATGCCTTGATCGAGCCAGGAAGCCCAGCAAGAAGCAAGAAACTAAAAGCCTCGGTTGAGCCGGGAAGACCTAGTCGAGCCAAGACGACGGTAAAAGAATCATTGTATGTGTGTTGGTATATACATAGGTATGATATATGCATAAGTATCGTATGTTAATATATTCATTGACGAGCTGAAGATAAACCTACATTGAAGTATGCTATAATTGACATCTACATGTAGTGGAGCTGTAACAATAAGTTTGCTATTGATTTGCCATCGACATTGCATTGCAAGTGTTGTGCTTACTTGACTTTGATGATGAAATGTCCTCCTAGTAAAAGAATTAGGAGTTTTACATATGAGTCCATGACTCATGCTGTGGTTTTTCAGAATTGTAGGCATGGAGGAGTTGCAATCTCGCTAGAGGAGTTAAGGTTTACCTCGACTTGTTGAGCATTGAAGATGTAGTAGTTGTAAATATAATGGCTCGTGATAGAAGGGCTTGTAAACATAACTAATGTAATTGTATGTTTGTAAATAGTTGTTTTTCCTAACTGTTTGTTGTTGTCTGGGTGTTGTTTGTAACACTTCTGCATGTGCTTAATGAAAATATAAAAAGAAACGGATGACAATGCACTTAGGACGTCACAAAAATAACCCCTGCCGCTTGTGACCCTGGGGATGGAGTTGGGGTTATTACAAGATCTTTGAAACCTAAGGCCCCACAATGGGACCTTATCAACATGCTAACATTATCCAAACCTTGGTTCTAAATTCATATCCCAAGAACATTGAACTTACTCAAATCCTATGAAATTATCATCTCATTTAAAAATTATCTTTGATATCAATTTTATTTAGATTGACACTAGTTAGATGGTTGAAGAAGTCCAATCAGTGGGCCAATATTATCTGCACCTAGACTTTGGAATCCATTTCCCAAGAACATCTAACATGTTCAAATTCTTATAAAATTGCTATCCATACTTGTCAAACAAATTGGAGTTTTCACGAATTACCTTTCTTAAGGACTTGTTTATAAACATGTAAAGTCAAGGTCCTTCTTTGTAATTTCCTTGAACTTGAGTCTTTGTTTGCAAATCGTCCACAAATTGATGTTGGCATCACATGAATCACATTACCTTTATGTACTTGCCCTTGTTTGTCATTGCCAAACACTACATGATCATTCCACTTAATGCATATGATTGAATAAGTAATTCGTTGTCGGCTCACTGATTTTGTTGATGTCACGACCTGATCTTGCCACCCTCAATCCCTCACCACGATGAGAAGAAGAGGGGAAAGGTTGGATTTAGGGGTACTTGATCACGAGAGTTCTCTCAAGACTTGTGTTCCAAAAGACGTCATCACTTTGCCTTTCGGGTCAAGCCTCTCATGAGTTCCCTTCATAAGATCACGAGCTCTCCTAAGCTCATACCCCACATAATAACGGAGTGTCACGACCCATACCCACATGGGCCACACGCCTCAGGAGACGAGGTTGGGTGTGAATATCAGACTTAAGGGTACCTTGACCATAGTAGCTCTCTTGAAAGTACCCTTCGCCCATAAGGATGACATCACTTCATCATTTGGGGTATTGCCACATCGAGTATGCTAAACCATGATGAGTTTTATCAAAACTCATACCCCGCGCGACGGGTTCATTTATACGATCTAGTTGTTTATGACCACCTAAAAATAAGACGGGAGTCACTAGTCTCGTTTCGGGGGTCAACTAGAAAACCCAATCGAGCGTCGACAGTGTTCACTTGATTCCTACGCAACCAAATATCTAGCTTCTAAGACTTGGGTTACGCTAATATTTCTATTAACGCATTTTCGGTACCTAAACAATATGTAATGTTTACCTAACGTGTTCATGCATTTCTTCTTACATTTTTCGATCGTTAGTCCTAAACTAAGCGATCATGCGTGGTTAGTCATTTTCGTACTATTCTATTTCTAGAAAATAAGAAAAGAAAGCAATTAATTGAATTGAAATTACGAGACAGTATGTAAACAATCAAGGAAAGCAATAAATCTACCATGCAATCTTAGAAAATATAAAAGAGAAACGCAATTAAACAAGATAAGAGGAAAAGAGACAACCCGCAACTCGTCGGGGTTTTTACAACAAATGGAACCCGAGACATATGTCGAAGAAATGAATAGTATATGTAATGGTCGGAATGGACACTGTCTTCGCACTTTCTCCATCGTCGGAGTCCTAATCTAAACCAAATCTAGAAACTTATAACTAGGTACATACAATGGAAAGAAACAAGCATACACATCTAAACAATCAAAAACACGACATTATGTTAAGATCAATCATTTAAAGAAAGTTCAATGCGAAAATCAGATTTTTGGGCCTCGGGGTCGGCCTTTTAATTTATGCATGGGTCCCACTAAAACACATACCGAATCCATTTTTGTAACTTATAACCATGATTGACCAATTGTATTCTCATGTGACCAATAACACTTATAAGTCTTCTAATCAAGCGATCTATGTGATGCTAGGGCTTTTCCTCGATATCATGCATCGACCCTATCATACATCTAAAGATCACATGCATTGCAGGAATTAAACATGCATGTAGGTCTTTTAAACCTTGTTTCTCAACCAATCAAGCAAGAAAGTAAACCGTTGGCGAGTCACTTATAACCAAGGGCATACGCCAACCACAAACACAAGCAATTCTAAATGTATGACATAATTGTATGCATTGAGGGTACATGTGATATTTCAAAGATATTTTTCGAAATCATTGACAAAAAATTTAAAGACAAAGTGATGTCTCGGCTAGGGGTGTGCATAGTCCAGATGGGCGGTTCTTGACCTAGAACCGGGAACCGCCCGCTAAGGATCGGTTCCGAAAAATTGTAACCGAGATTCACCCTTTAGTTGCATAGATCCACCCGAGAACCAGACCACCTGTCCGGTCCGGTCCGGTTTCCAAGTGGATCTATGGAACTGGTCTCACCAACAATAATATTATTTTTTTAAATTCTGCTGTGAATACTCTTCCCCGCTAACCCTAGCCCGAGGGGATTCCTGGGCTTCTCGAAAGCTCCGATCTTGACACGAAACAACTTTGGTTTTCGATCGAAATTGCTGGTTCTTTGCCTGACCTATTCTTCTCCTCCTCCTCCTTCGCATGCTTGATTTTTGTCCACTAATTGCTCGGCGTTTTGTCAAGGTGTGCGCTTTGGACTTTTCAACTTCAGGATCAAGACCTCTCCATCGGTTTGACTAGCATGATATTAGATTACCCACTTTAATTAATTTTTTTAATTATTTGATTTGGGTTAATTATTTAATTTGGATTTTTTAATTAGTAATTTCAATTTTTTTAATATTAAAAATTAATATATTATCATAATATAATCGGTCCGGTCCAGGGGTGGGTGGACGGATCCACCCATGAAATCGAGAATCGGACCGGTACCCATCGGTTCCCACAAATGGGCAACCGGAACCGCACGGTTCCCTCAAGAACCACCAGTTCCGGGCGGTTCCGGTTCAGTTCCGGGCGGTTCCAGTCTAGTTCTGGGCGGTCCGGGTGGGTCCCGGTTGTCACACCCCGGGCGGTCCGGGTGGGTCCCGGTTGTCACACCCCGAACCCCACGCACACACACATCCCACTGTGGTCAATCAGATGCGACATCCCAAGTGTGTCGCTGACCCTGTTCATTTTATATGCGCATGTAAAACATATAATAAAACCCATGACAATAAAATACGAAATAAAAAAGTGGGAAACAATTCAACAACATAACACTTTCCTAAATCAACAGAGTTACAAATAGAGGTCTATGGCCAAAAGTCTACAAAAGACCGGCTCATAAAAAGGAACTGCCCTACAACCTACAAGTTAGACACGTTCTTCAATCCTCATGACTTCACCTTTACAACTCCTTAAAGCCAACCAAAATGATATGGCCGCTCCGTCCACTAGGGACCTGAAAATGTAAGCCCATAACCGAGGTGAGACATTATCTCAGCAAGTTCATCCTCTAAACCCCTATTAGAAAGAAAATACACCCCAGGATGGCCTAGCCACACCACACAGAGGACTTACCTCACCTCCAGTTAGCACAAT
Source organism: Eucalyptus lansdowneana (assembly GCA_017140395.1). Taxonomy (NCBI): domain Eukaryota; kingdom Viridiplantae; phylum Streptophyta; class Magnoliopsida; order Myrtales; family Myrtaceae; genus Eucalyptus; species Eucalyptus lansdowneana. The sequence continues at coordinate 12,662,414 of CM029485.1, forward strand.
TCAAATCATTCAATCATATTCATATCATTCAATCATGTGCAGTAATACGAACTTAAACAACTGGAACGCAAATATTTTCACATAACCAACAACCATCGGAGTCCTGATTATAAAACTAAATCGTTATGACACGTTCTATACCGTGCCACACAATTCCACCCCATAATCCAACACATCAAATCATTCAGCATGCGTTCCAATTGTTATTCACTGCCACACAATAGCATAGCCTAATTGCAGTTCGACTATCTACTAACATTAATGCCAAGCATCGCCTCCCCGCCTTGGAGCACGGCTTCGTCACTACATCGATGGCATTCCCGAAGGAGCATGGGCCCAGAATCTACTGCGACCCACATCCGTTGTAAGGGGCATCCCATATAGGGGCAAGTCCGGCTCAACAGCCCAAGACGATTTCCACTTAATTATCACACGACCAATCCACACTTAGCCTAGGACACTTTGCATTTCACTCGATGCTTCAATTTAAAATAGTGATCCCGGCCTATTTTTCTTCATATTAAAAATATTCTATAAATTATTCATGTGTGTGGGGGCACGTTAATTTCGAACCAGGAAACCAATATCTCACTTTTTCAAACCCCACTATTTAATATAATTCTTAAAATCCAATTGTATATCAAAACCCAACACTTGGGATTTTATGAATAAAATCCCTATTTTTCACAATCAACATTCCGTTTGCATTATCCATTCATCAAATTCAAAATTTGAATACCCAAAGCAGCGATCGTGAAATTCTAAGAAATTAAGGTCCCCAAATAATTTTCGGAATTTATTAAATAATTAATTTTATTCCGAAACTAATTAAATAATAATATTTTAATAATTTCGAATAATAATATATTATTAAATTATTAAATAATTTCAAAATATTTATTTATATCAAAAATAAATCATTTATGTCAAATCAAGGCTTATTCTAATATAAAACCACTTAGCCTTAATTAAACCTACTTTAAATTAATCATACTCTTAATCTAATTTACACTTAAATAAATCAAACTAACCACCTAACAACACTTAACATAAACTAAGCACACCTAAAGCATCATTAACCCTCTAATTGAGGTTTAGTGAATTAAACTCACCCGATTAACAAACCGATCGGACCAAAATGATGGGGACGTCGCGGGGAACAACTTTCCTCAAAGCAAGCCAAGTATCCAGGATCGGGAAGCCGGCCAAAACGGGCCAAAATCAAGCTGTGATACCCATTTTCCAGCTACTATTTTAGGGCCAAAAGAGGGCGGATCCGGCACTGGTTCGGGTCGAAATGGGCGGAGGAGAGGGGCGGCAGCTCGGGTGGTGGCTCACAGTGACCTGGTGGGACCTCCAACAACAGCGAGCAGCTGCCGGACGGTCGGACAAAGGTCTAGTCGGAGGACTGCAGGGGACGATGGCCAGCGACGTTGCTACGGAGGAGGAGAGGCGAGCGGTTGGTCGTGCTGGCGAGCGGGTGTGGACAGGCGGTGACAGCGACGGTGACGCACGACAGTGTAGAGCGAGTGGCGAAGGGGGGCGGTCGGGGCTGCTGGACAACGGACGACGGCTGCTGGGCGGCGGATGAAGGGCGGAGCGGAGCAACGAGCTAATGGACGGAGCAGTGTGCGCGAACAGCTGGCGACGGCGTGCGCGAACGAACGGCGACGGCGAGGCTTCCGGTGGCATGCGAGCGAGCTCAAGCAAAAGAGGGGGGAAACCAGTCACTGGTTTCTGCTTTGCTTTTCTCCCTCTCTCCAACCAGTTCCCAAGGAAGAAGATGATGGGACCTCCTCACTTTTTGAGGGCCAATATCCACCCTCCACTTGTCAAGATCTTAGACACTTTGGCCCCAACCACCATGACATTACATGAGGTCATTTTCCACTATCTCAAACTCCCACAACCTTATTCCAATAGGTGTAATTTCATTTTCCACCGTGCATAAAAATCTTGTACAACACATTTCATTCAATCCACTTTCAATTAAGCCAAATTGAAGTCCATAAAATTAATCCAATGTTACCACACTTCAATTCACAATTTTACTTAACCATAGAATCATCTTGAGTCCCAAAAGCATGATCAAAAGCGGGCCTACCAATTTCTCGAACCAAATTAACCACATGCTGATTCTTCGCTGAAAATTTAGCTTGCATGAAAAATCTTCCGAAGACGAGTCAATGTTCTTAAAATGATTCGTGACACACTAGGACTTCTCAATTTTTGAATTCGATTTCAATTTCACGGTTAATTTCACTCTGGCACGATACTAGCACGTCCTGATCTACCGGATAGCTTTTAGAAATTTTCATACATTTGACCTATGGTTGATCAATTCAAGCCACAACGTACATCTTTGACACATTGGTAACTCTCGGTTGTCGAGGTAATCTCAAGGTTTCAAATACGGACACAGGGCACTCAATCAACAGAAAATTCGGTCCAGTGCCGATCGACAAGAATTGTGCGATCTGGTGGAATCACACACACTTGATCACATGCCTCTGTCGAGTCGACCTATCTCCAGTCTCTAATCGATTTTTAATTATGCCGTAATGACCCTTACAGATTAGCTCGATCAAAAGGTCGCTTCCTGGTCAAATTCTCGAGTCTGATGCATTAGAATCTCTTAACGGCTTCACCTAATAGACTAGTTTTCACATGAGTGGCTAACTCAAGGAAAAGAACTATATGTGTGCCAACGAAATGCCCGTCTCAATTTATCAAAAATAGAATTGGAAAATTGAGATGTCACACCAGTTCTTTTGCACACCCCTAGTCTCGGCTATGAAAGGCCTTCAATTGCCAAGGCTAACTCAGGACTCGCATAAATGCACTCATAAGTGTTGCAGGTATTTTGATTATAATTCAAACCGTAACTTTCACGATATCAAATCAGGATTTTAAAACGGTTTGAAAATATTTAAGATTAAGGAATATCTAGACTATGGAACACATTCAATTGCCAAGTCTAGCCCCGGCTCTCATAAATGCACTCACAAGCATCGCCGGCATTTTGAATATGGTCCAAATCATGATTTTTCCTTAAACCAAATCAAGCTTTGGAAAAGAATTTCTTAGAACTTGTTTTTGGAAAACATCACATGTGCTAAAGTTTTTTTGAAAGATGCAATTTGAAAAGGCCAATGGTTTAACAACAAAGATCAAAGCATTTAGAACAGCTTCCGTGAAGATGGCATGGCCTAATTTCATGCACAAACTAACCCAAAAGGTATAACTAAATAATTACAATCATGTTCATATCAAGAAAATTTCTGACCAAGTAGGATGTTGCAACAAAATTGAATAATGTCCATCAACAATCCAGTTATGAAAAAATTCATTAATATGTGGGACATAATAACAAATAATTCATGAATAATGTTTTCCTAAACAAGCTATACATTATTTTACAAAAATTAGACAACGAGTAACAGCATGTCAAAAAGTTATCATAACAGTAGGACACTTAGCCAATATCACAAGAATTTGTCCTATCAAAACAAGTCTAAAAATCACTAAATTTTCACACAATGTAGCCAACATGTTGACAAATAATTTTTGTTAAGAGGCCAAATACAAAACCCTAATAGAAAAAAATTGAACAAAAATATCAAAAGTGTGTCCAAATAGGGGTTAGAACAGGGGTCCAAATTTGATCACATGTCCAGATTCTGATTTAGTTTTTAAAAAAAAAAAAAGTGGTCTAAACGATGAGCGATCTGCGTGAAATCAACGGCATTGAAAACTTCTAAGTGTGCCTTACAACTTCCTAGAAGGGTACGAGTCCAAACTAGGTCAATTAGGTGCTCTAAGATCAAGATCACTAAAGGTGCACGTGTTAGTAACTAAGAACCAGAACAAAAACATGCATTAATAAATCTCAAAACCATTCAAGTAATGCACAAATAGCATGATCAAATCACATGCGACATAGAATTAGATGTGACAAATAATTTGGGTGATCATCTAACCCTAAATTGACATGAGAAAATGTCATACAATTTGATGACAATACGAGATGACTCAAGATTTACAATGAAATGCTTGAGGGTTTCCAAGTAAACATGCGCTCTTACGGCACATATTAATCATGCAAAATGATACTCAAATGTAATGACGTGAACATGTAGTCAAACCTTGTAATATGACGTTTAAGTGTCTAGAAGACATTATCGCAAATTTAGTCTCTAAATGTCTCAAACAAGCGTGGCAAGATGCATATATGGCAAGATTTCATTTCAGCATTAACTTCACAAAACGTGCTTGATTTCAGCCATATCAAGACGTGCAAAAATCTTACGAAAAATCATACATACAGAACATGTAATGATAAATTTTTCTTGTTAAGAGTTTAAAACATAAATATGATTGCACGAATCGCAGCAAAAATGACAATACAGATATGCACATTTAGACTATATACCGATATAGCACGTTTTAACCTTAACTCATGCAATTGATTCACTTACTAAAGTCAATATTTTGCAAATGATGCATCAATTGAACATATGCATCATATATTTCAACCTTCATGAAGGATTTGAGACCAAATAAGTGCATTTGTGGACTCAATTTCATCAAAATAGAATTTGGACCAATGCATAACAAACTGTCCCATATTCAGATCTAAGTGATTTTGACCTAATTAAAATCATGAAAAAATCATGAAAAAAATTATAAGATATTCTCCACACAATTATGAGAAACTTTAATGAAGGTAAGTTCTTCCAAAACTCAACACAAAAATCAGTATAGAAATGACAAAATCGTAGATTAATACGGAATAGACTGACCTAGGCTTGGATCTAAGTAGATCTAACCTAGTTAAGCGCATCCAAAAATCATTAAAAAAAATTACATGACATGCACAAAACTGTTTGCAGCAAAACTTGTGAAGGTAAGATTGTCCAAAAATCATCACAGGATGCTACACAAAAATAATAATATCTCATTTCAGAGCAAGAATAGAACCGAAAATCCAACTGAACTATAACAGAATTGCTCATCTTCGGAGATGTTTTTTGAGGGTCAAATGACACTTGATTGGGGTGTGTGACCTATTATTTTGAAACTTAAGACGTGTGTTAACTAAACCTAAGAAGACTCAAATTGAAACGAGGTCATTTCAGATCTTGTTTTGGCCAAAATAGTAAGTCAATCCTAAGATTACAAAATTGCATATTTAAGCAAATTCAAGCACAATCATTCAAGTTCATCATTTAAAAGAACTCAATTGCAGCAAAATATCATCCAAATCCATCATCTAATATCTAATCATCATATATTTACTTAAAATTGAACCCTAGCCCCGGTTGGCTAATCCGGCCTCGCTTCATGGGCTTTGAGACCGAGAAATTACCTTTTATCGCGATTTAGTCGATTTTAATCAAAATCAATCGAAGTTTTCGCTGAAACTTCCATCAAACCTCCGCAAACCACCAAGGACTAGATCCAGACAACGAGGAACAGCTTTAAAAAGTAGCTGAACCACTTGCAGCGAAAGAAAACAGAACCAGTCCAAAACTAGACCAGTTTGGACACCGCTAGAAAAGATCAAGTTGCCGAAGAAGATCCAATGATCAATCCGCTTGGTTCTTGTCACGATCACGCCTAAGACAACTTGTGGATTCGATCCAAAGTGATCAGCACCTCCTGGAAGCTTCGGCCACTGTTGATTTGCGTAAAAGATCAGAACCAGTCTAAGAGATAGACCGATTTTCACGTCAACGAAGAAGATCAAGCTTGAAAAGGCAAATCAAGGAGTTGCCGGAGGCAAAATCAACTCCTAGCAGCTAGAGTAGGATGAGTAGATCGTTGGTGAGGATGAATCGTCGCCGGTGGGGGCTAAAATTTGCAGCATTCAATCGTTGGAAAGAGGTCCAATCGAACCGAGCTAGAGAGAGGAAGAAAGATCTATTTTTTGGCACCAAAACAGATAGGAGAGAGAGAGAGAGAGAGAGAGAGAGAGAGAGAGAGAGAGACTAAGGAGAAAGAGATTTCATGCACAAATGAAGCCCCACTAAAATGGAGGGAAAATTTCACTTATATACTCCCCAAATTAAGCGATTTCGGCCATCGGTTCGATCAATGGTCGAAATTTCAATCCAACCATCAAAAATCGATTTCGAAAGCTCCTTCATGATCTCGAGGTGTCGGTAATTGATCTAATGGGTTTGATTTGCAAAAGCCAGCCAAAATTGGGAATTGCGTCAAAATGTTCGATTATGGGTTAATTTACAATTTGATGAAATTCGAAGGTCAATCTGTAAAATTTTGGAAAATTAAAGGTGCCGAAGTGAAATTGACATTGAGAGAATCCCAGAACCGATCACCGGAGGTCAAGAAATGGCCGGCAAGGGGTTGAACCAGCTAGCCTCGCTAGTGGCCTGGTTCTGTCCGATTCGGCCGGTTTTTGACCGGTTCTTGGCCAGTTTAGTTCCGACTCTTATCATTTTGCCCACTTGGAGCCCCTATGGGTCCAAATTTTATGCGATTTGATCTCTAAATGACCAAATTGAAAAGGAATTTTACCATATTTAAGAAGAAATTTGCCAATTAAGATACAACTAAGTTAATCAAACCTTATGAACGTCATATAGGGGTCTCCTATTGATCTAATTGAATGATTATCATGAAAAATAATGAGTTAAAATCATCGGTGCTTTTAATTAGGCCTAAAGGACTAAAATGGTTAAATTTACAATTTAATGGGCAAAATTATAAATTAACTAAAATTGAATTCAATTAGTGACACAATTGCCCTGTCTAATGAACTACCCATATGCAAGATCACTCATCACATTCAAATTGGCCTTAAATTGAAGCACTCAAGCTTAGGTCAAAAATGGATCTGAGCCTAATATTAAAATTTTACCTAGATTTATGAAATTAAACCATAACCATGAATAGGTCAATTCGAATTTTGATGATTGAAGCTTAATTGCTTGATTTTCTTATGTTCGGGAGGATAAAATCCTTCAAATTGATAAGTTTTGGTCTGAATTTTCCAAAATCGATTTTGAATTTGGACTTATCTTTAAAAAATGAGTGAGAAACAATCGTCCGTTCGCAAGTCATGAAGGATTGATTTTGATCCCCTAATTATGGCTCAAAACGGCAATTTGCATTTGACTCGGTAAATTGCGAAATTAAATGTGCAAGCAAATTTCAGATAGTCCCAAAACCAAATGTCAAAGAATGAACTATACACCTAATTATGACTAGAATAAAAGTAATTTTATTTTTGGTCGATTTAAAATCTAAAACAGAAAAATTTAGAAATCAAGGTTCTTAATCAAATTTTTGTGAAATTTTCGACACAAAAGTCAAATTGACTTTAAAAGAAATTTTTTTGTGGATTTCTTATTTTTTTCCATTTTTTTATAAAATGTTTGACCAAAAGTCAACCATTTTCCTAAAAGGTTGATTTTTTTTTGTCAATTCTTTAAATTTTTAAGAAATTGATTCGACTAAAGTGAAATTAAGGCTAAATGGAATTTTTTTGTGTGAAAAATTAATTTTTGACCCGGAGTTGACTAAAAATCAACCTGAAAGTTAACCATTTGACTTTTCAAGTTTTCCTTGAAAATGAATTAAAAATTTCTTAAAAACAATAATGCAAAAAAAAAATGAAAAACGACACTTTTTGGCTGAGAAATGGAGCTCTATCACAATCAAAAATCCAAACCTTGATTTTCTTTACTTTTTAATAATTCGTCGACTAAAAATCATATGTCAACAGTTGATTGCTTGAGAGCCAAGGCCTCATGGCCTAAATGCATACCATTTTACATACTTTGTATGTGATTTTTAAATGAATGGTTTTGGTGCAATGCATGATTACGTGGGCTATCCTTGGGATGTCACTTAGAGCCTAACTTAAGGACTTCATAGCTTTAGTCACCTCTTATGAACACAAGTGATGACTAATGGCTATAAGCCATTAAAAGTAAATTGGGTAGGTGTTGTAGGAAGGCCATTGAATGTACAACCAAAGGTCGATCCTGAGGCTGTGTTTGTTCCATCAATGGATCTTGTTTGATGCTTTGAATTGCTTGCATTGTTGAATGCTTGTTTTGGATTCCTTGGATGCATTGACACGAATCATTGTGATTGTTGAATGTTGTCGGATGAATTACTTTTATTCTAGTTATAGCACTAGATTAGAATTAGAATAGTATGACATCCGAATCTTCGCTTAACGAAATCGTAAGCCTCGAGTGCTTAGCAGTCATTGCCGCGCTACCAAGCTCATCACCGCACTACTGCAAGGACAGCCACTTCAGCTTGTCCCCATCATCATCAAGACAACTCAGCCACAATACCTCAAGCCATACCAAGTCATCAACCATGTTATCTTGTCGCTGCCACCAAAGCATGTGATGTCGCCTCAATGACATAGCCAAGCCACACCACCCCTGCCTCTCGTCGCGCGAGTGCCCGCACGCCAACTTCAGTGACCCGATGTTGCCATTCAACCTAACACCACGGCGCCATGTTTTTCACACAGCTTGCGCACAACCCCTTCTGCTGAGTCACCCTAACGGCGCCACATCTTCAACAGTTGGCCAGGACTTTGGTTGCTGGGTCTGGACAACTTCTTGAAGGAGGAGGAGTGGCTTTATAAGCCAGCGATCACTTTTCTCCTCCATTCATTCCCGCGATACCACCCCTCCTGTTTTGCCCAAAGAATCATAGTGTCGGTCTCTCGACTCGCTCCTTTCTGTATTGTGTATGACCACAGCCCCATCGTCGACCGCCAGTGACGCGCACTCAGCCTAGCAAGCTACCTGCACCGCCCCATCACCCGCGTCGTCCCCTCAACTTGCTATGGACTACCAAAGGACCAGCTACCGTTTGGGACCTGTCCGACCTCGTTGAACCATGTTGAAACTTGCTTCAGACTCAAGGCAAGTAAGTTGCCTTCCCTTTTATGCTACGTAGGTTGATTACTGTGCATCAAGGTCAATTTCCTCAAATTTTAATCATCTTGATTGATTTTGTACATAGTCGTGTTAGTCGAAGATTTTGGAGAACGTACATAGCGAGCATTGTTGAAATTTTAGTTCATCGAGTCCATGGATGTGTTGTTGAAATGCTGGGTATTGAGATTTATGCTGATTTAAGCTTGAACGACACAAATTGTGAATGAAATATGGGAACACAACTATTTTGAGGTTCAGTTTACTGTAGATAGTAATTTTGCTAATTTTATACCGATTTTTTAGTACAAATTTGGTGAGGCTTTCTTCATAATTATGCTTTGTTCTGTAACATATTTTAATTTCGGATTTTTTGGACTTCGTATGAAACTGAATCAGATTGAAACTGTTTTCTCGAACTTCCACTGACCTTTACTCAGTTTCCATTATCTAAAGAATTTTCAACAAACGATTTGGACAAATGTTCTTCACGAAATTTTTAGACTACATTTTGAACTATAGAGTGTAATTTTTCCATGATTTTTGGAACTCAGTTGAGTTTTCGAATTGCCTCTTTCCTGAACCTGTTTTAGTTCGAAAATTGCTCTATTTTTAACCTAAATTATTTGATCTATTGAAAGCCGTACAAGTTAAACTGGGTTTTGAATTCTCCACGAAAATCATTCCTCGGAGTCTCATCCACATCATTTTGTGATTTGTCGAACTGATTTACTTTGCGAATGCCATTGATTTACTTTGGGATGGCCCTTTTTAAGTCAACTTTGGTATTTTTGAATAGATTCCTCGTCTTTTTGAACCGATACTGCCAACTAACTATTTTGTACCATTTCTCTAGCTTCCCAAAGATCGTTGATGTTGATATTGAACTGGTTCTTATGCATCAGCACAGTGGATGGCTTTTAAAATTGAATTATTAAATTGTTGTACCATGATATGAGTGTGTGATTTGAAAATGCCATCGATCCTTGGGACAACGATACTTCAGGTGTTAGTAGAGATGCCTAGAGGGGTAACTAGATTCCTCTAGATGCTTGAGAGATATAGTAGGGATCCCCTCGATGTCCTCACGATGCCAGATATATGTGAGATACCCAGGAGAGTAACAAGGTTCCCCGAAAGATGGTTGCAGCTAATTCATAGCAAATAAACTATTGGTCTTTTCCAATTTCATTTGAGCTTTACTAGTTTATCGGTTTCCAAGGAAATCATTTCCAACCTATTATTCTTTGATTTTGAAAAAGATTCTCAAGCAAATTGATTTTAAACTATTTTCTACATTTTATACCTAAACTTCCTTGCATGTGTCGTTATTGACATATGTAGTATAGGCTGGTTGGCAGTTTGCTTGTTGAGTTTTATATGTACTTGTGGTTGATTATTATCTTTCAGAACACGCTACTTCTACCTATGGCTCCCATGACCCTCTAAAGTGCCTAGATAGACTTCATTTGGCACCAAACTAAGTTGAATGGCCCCGACTTTCCCGACATCACCTTCATTCAGGTCATGGCAATATTGATAGTCAATGCTAGCTTACCATCGAGCCCAGTACTGATTGGGTTCATCGCCATCTACGCTTGAGTTGATGAGCATCAGGCGGGACCACTCCTACTCCCGAACAATGATGATGATGGTAGTAGTGGGGTCAAGTAGGACGAGGGATGGAGGATGAAGGTAGCATTTTTGGAAGACCGGGCAGTGGCATTTTTGACATGTTAGGTGACCTTGTAAATAGACAATATCGAGATCGGAGTTGTACAACTAATGGAATTTTTGGTACAGTTCGAAGCAATGGCATTTTTGGTTGATTCCCATTATAAATAAGAAAAAAAAATGAAATAGCCTAGTTTTATATTCCTATGTGCATTCCTTGAATTTTGTACGTCCTGGGTTGGTATTGGTCTATATACGCTTCTACATGCTTAAAAATAAAAAGAATTGGACAACCACGTTAGTCGTGACATACTGGGGGCGTCACAGCTCTATTGATATCAAAGCATAGGCTTGTCATGGAGTGATAAAGTGCGCTAGTGTTAGAAGAGGATAGGATAGATGTGCGCAATATAAGACACAAAATGCCTATGTTTGAATTGCTCTAAAAAAAAAAAAAAAAAACCACTAGGGGTTCACCCCAGTGGCCACTCTTCCAACTTGGAAGGGGGAGGTGAGGGGTTCAAATCCCAACCTTCTCAGGGAGGATTGGGGTGGGGACGATTTCATTTTAGGAGTGGGTTTCGACTCCCACGCCTTGCAAGGAGGCAGGGCAAAAGTCTGAGAGTAAGTGTTAGAGTAGGATTAGAGTAGGACTGACCAAAAAAAAAATTGCTCTAAAAAATGAATGGCTGACTGTCACTCGTGAGGTACGAGTAATGATTATATGTTAGCTGTGTATTTTAATAACACGTATATGTTACTTATGCGGTCCTAGTAATGTTTATATGTTACTTATTAGTCGATTAGTGACACTAGGTCACTATTCGTTTATATCGGCAACACTCAGTAATCTGCTGGGAAATATGGTGCAATTAGGAAGGTCCTCACCATTAAGGGCAGAAGCCACTACTTCAAAGGCCTAAATGGAAGACATTTTAGAAGCACTTGCCAACATAGGAACCTCAATAGAGAGGAAAGCCTAGCAGCAACCCGAAGATGAATGACGCACCTAGGGATTGATGGAACAATTCTTGAAATTGATGCCACCCACATTTATTGGAATGGAAAGTCCCCAAGAGGCGAAACGATGGATTGATGGAATGGAGAGAATATTTCGGCTATTGAACTACAACGACATAGAAAAATTAACTCTAGCGGAGTATCAACTGGAAGGAAATGCTAAGTATTAGTGGAGAGCATCTAGGAACACGATATTCTTGACCGGTACGATAGTGGTGTGGGACGAAATTGTTAGGGCTTTCTACAGAAAGCATTTCTCTAACTACACCAAAGATGGAAAGATCACAGAATTTGTCCAACTAAATTAGAAGGAGCTCACCATTGACCAATATGAAGCCAAATTCTCCGAAGTCTCCAAGCATGCTCCTAGACTAGTTGAAGATCGACAAGAGAAGGCCAAGAGATTTTTGAAAGGCCTAAAGATGGACATCAGGGAGCAATTGGTGCCCCTCGATATCAAGGACTATAATGAAATTTACGAGCGAGCTCAGCTCATGGAACAAGAAATGATGAGGGAGCAGACGGAGTGCGAATGATGTCGTTGAGGCGCAGTGGCCTGAGCGCCTAACTATTTGTACCAACCCAAGAACAATTCAAGCGGTGGCCCTTCGTTCATGTCAAACGAATGAAAAAATTTCTTAAAAACTAGAATGCACCCGTAGTAATAAGTGGATACTATACATTGAAATTGCATTTGGTCATTAGAAAGAGCATGAAGAATTTTACTAAATTCATTAAAACCTAATTAACAAAACAATCGATTAAGTCAAGTGATATCTAGTGACCACACACCGAATATAATCAGATTCATGAAAATTATCTCATTTCGACTAGGATTACACTTTGTCGCGACCAAATTTTCGGGTGCACCACCTAAAATTTGGCTAATGGATTATTAAGCTTAGACTCAACTCAGGCTCTCCCAAGCCCATACCAATTCACGACTTAAGTTCAAATTTCTTAACATGCAAATGGATTTTATCTAGGAGTCGCCACTAATCTATTTTTGGTAGGTCAATTAAAAACCCAAGTAAAGTAACGAGAGTTTTACTTTACTTCTACGAACCAGATGGGTGCAGGGACTTGATTACACTAGATTTCTCTAATACCTTTTCGGTACCATTCTTTTATTTTTCAAAATGTTTTTACAAGCAACTTAAATTGATTTTAAATCTATTTCCCTAACATGTGAGGTGATCATACGGGTGCACAAACCACCAATTTAACACCCGGATAAACAATGAATAAATTGCATAAACTTACCTCAAAGCAACCAATGCATACAGAATGTTAAATTAGAATCCACATCAACGACCCTAGATATGATTTCTAATTAACACGCAATTTATTTTTTTTTTTCACTTGATTAATGAAAATCATGCAATATTAACTAAATGACCTAATTAATGACATGCAATTTCTAATTGAACGGACCTAGCAACAATCACTAAATGGCATGCATTTCATGAATCTAATTCTAAATGATATGCAATGACATTTTTATTTATTTTATTTTTAAAAAATGCAATTTATCCTAGAGATTGAAACTATATCATTCAAAGACATTTTTTTTGTCTTTTTTATGAAATTTCGAAATTAGAACAAATGTGAAAATTATCTAGCTAAATTAAGATTTTATTCAACTTATATTAAGAATTAGGTCAAGCTAAACCCTAATTAAAGCCATAATATTATCTTAACTTATCAATCTCTAACTTAAGATGCAGTCTATATACATTAATCTAAACTTGAAATATAAAATTTTACCCTAATGTGCAATGACCTACAAAGGGTGCCCTAATCTTACATGGCATATGCATGATGATTTTTTTTTAAATAATTTCAAAATTAAAAAAAAATGTCATATAATTAAACATGCAATTCAAATTAATGAAATGAAAATCGAACATCTTAAATTCATGTTTTTGGTATTTTTTATTTCAAAAATTCAGAATAAATAAAATGCTTAGTCTAAATATGTAAATTATCCTAAAGCATGCGATATTCTAACTCAAACACATTTCGAGATAAATAAAACAATCGGACAAAACAGATCATCCAAAATCATCAAAAATATCACACATCGTTCAAATCAATGATAATATTTCACGTGATAAAATCGATAAATTGATCTTAAGCCAAAGATCAAAATATCAATTTTATTCCCGTTTGATTAATTATTTCATCTAAAGCCTTATAGATGAAATAAAAACTCGGCGCGGTTGCGAATCAGGTAATGGAATTTCCAATCATATATTAAGGACTAACTATACTAAAAAAAAAAAATGATAAAGTAAAATAAAATAAACTAAAAATAAAAACAAATAAAATAAACTAAAAAAAACTACCTAATGTGTTTTCTTTTTTCTTTTTTCCTTTTCTCAAGAATGGGCTTGGCAGCCGTGGGACCCGGCCAAGGGTGGCTGATCGGAGGTCTGGCAAGGGCGTCGCGGTCAGAGCTCCGCCGAAGGTCCGGCAAGGAGGAAGCAGTGCTCGGCAGGGGAGGCGCAGCTTGGGTTGCAGCGCCTGGTCGCTGGTCTTCAGCTTCGGGCAGCATCAGCACGGCGAGCAGGGACGTCGGGCTGGTGCAGTCGCGGGTGAGGAGGATTCCGGCAACGTCGGGTGGTAGCAAGGACAACGGCGCGGCGAGATCGGCGGTCGTCGGGCGTCGGTGTAGGAACGGCGGGGACACAGAGGTGACTGAGGCACGGCATCGGACTCCAATGGTGCTGCTAGGCGTCAGCGCTAGGTCACGAGCAGAGGCGAGCTCGACCCAATTCTTCCGGCGTTGGGTCACAAGCAGAGGCGAGCTCGACCCAATTCTTTCGGCGTCGGGTCACGAGCAGAGGCAAGCTCAAGCGAGACGTCGTCAAGTGCTGGCTCGAGCAGAGGCGGTGGGCGACGACAACGCAGCAGGCAACGTCGGGCACCGGGTCGAGCAGAGGCCGAAGGCAGGAGCGTCGCTACTGCTCGAAGGCCGGCGGCGTAGCCCAAAGACCGGAGATGCAGGGATCAGCAGTGCAGCAAAAAGAACCCCGTAGAGAAGATGAACAGTAGGGATCTTGTCAATTGTTTTTTTCTTCTTTTCTTCCCAATGGCCGGTCACTTCCTCGCAAACTTCTTCACTGCAGCACTCTTTTGACTTTTTTTTTTTCCTTTACACAAACAAACGAATTTTTCTTTTCTCTCTTCAATTCACAACTCTCGTCCAACCAAAGAAAAAGACCCAAAAAAAAAAAAAAAAAAAACTCCTCACTAATTTGCTCTCAAATTTTTCGAATTCCTCCCGTTTACGAAAACTGAAGCTCTCTTTTTTTACCAAAAACAAAATGAAGTTCTTTTTTATAATGACTCCGAATGATCGTTTGTATGGCATTTTTCGAGTTTTTATCTTCTATCACATTAAATCAAAATTTGTAAATCAGGCGTGATTTCACAATCACTCGATTTTCTTCTCAGTTTATTCCATTTTGTAAAATTCTTACCATTTATTCACTTGATTTTTAAGTTACTATTGCATTTAACAAAATCCAAATATTCGTTAAATTTCAAATTTCCACGCATAATCAATTAAATCAATTTCCCCATTTTTTCTCATTTTTTTCCTTTTATTTGTTCCAATGCAATTTTCATTTTCTTTATTTTCCTAAATTTGCTAAAATTAGGTGTCAACACACTTGGAATTTTTGGTATGATGCTGTCATGCTCGTGTTGTGCGATTTCTGTTCGAATCCTGGGCTTCAAGGAACTAGAAGCGGATTCACGGAAATTGTTTCGTTTTAACTGGGATTACTTTGGAAATCTTTTTGCTGTTCAACGTTTGTTTTTTATTATAGGGCATATCACCTGAAGAAATATTCCAAAACTCGAAACATTTGGCCCGAACACACTCCCTTTGCCTTATCTGGTTTCGAGTTTTGTCCAATTATAACACCGCCTTCTTGTCATTTTATGTATATCCAGCAGCGGCTTCATCATTCAAGCAAGTTTCAATGAGCACGAGGTGGATTCGAAAATCACTCTTTTCTTTTGAGACCCACGCTCTCGGACGCTCACGAAGTTCCTCACCTCCGTCTCACCTGGCCAGCCACTTCCACCGTCCGGCGAACAGCGGTGGTGATGAGCGATGGTCCTCGTCCATTGGTGGAAGTTCGGCGTTTAAAAAAGTGCTTCATGATGAAATATGTTGTTATGGGTGGCTGCTGTTGCTCAGGAGAGAACCCCATATGGACGTGCAGAAGAGAAAAAAAATGGTGAGGGCTTTTCTTAGGCTGCGTTTGGCAGTTAGAATAAAATTCGGGATAGAATATGATTACCTATCATACGTTTGATGCTCACTCAAGACAAAATAAAGTCGGATATAAAGAGGATATAAACAGGATAAAATTATCCTATATGAGGTGGGACAAAGGTAGATAAGATTTCTAATATCCATAATAAGAAAGTTATTTTTCTTGAATAACAAATTTATTAAATTAACAAAATTGAAATTATATTTCAATATAAATAATATTTGAATTCTAATTTAAGAAATAAAAATAAAAATAAAATTTTATTTTTAATTAATCTTATTTTAATGTATATATTCAACTTTAATTCTATCTTATAATAAACATTCAATCTATATATTAAATATTTATATTTATTATATATTTTAGGTATGTTAGTACTTGTTTACTATTTAATAAAAATTTATTAAAGAATGATGAACGGGAAAAAAGAAATAATATAAAAAAGAGGAAAAATAAAATAAAAATAAATTAAGGAATAGTGTTACGAGATTTTCACCATCTCTCCGTTTATGAACATTTAGGTTTATTTATAATGATAAGTCGTTTATATATAATAAAAAAAAAAATGTGCATGATATGATGTGAATATATCTTACTTTAATACCACGATTCACCAAACAATTGATAGGATATAAGAAAATTTTAGGATTTCATATCCTATCATATCCAGTTATACCCCGATTAGATGGTTTGGGCTAAACCGAGCTATCACAAGAGTTGGGCTCTAAGATTCATGTGGTTGGGGTTTCAAATGGACCATATTCGAAATGGGCTTAGAGTAATAGCGGGAGGCTTGATCTAATGGAGATGGAATAGTGGGCTTGTGGTGGGTTGACATATTCAGACTAGGCCCTAGGGCATGTCTGAATTCAGACTCCACCCGGACCATTAGGGTGCGGGTCGTGCCAGTAATCGGGCTAGGTCTCCTGAACCAGTCTAGAGTCCTTTTCTCGAAATTAAAAATATTATAAATTTAAAAAAAAAATATTATAAATTTTAAAAATTTAGAAAAAGTTTAGAAATTAGATTTTGACTAGTTTAGTTGGATTTTTAGTGTCAATTCTAATTTAGAACAAGTTTAGCATAAAAAAAGTGGAAATCTTTTGATAAAAAAATCGAACCTGAAATTAAATAATCCTTTTTCTCTTTTAGAGACCATATTAGGTTGTTGTTTGCACTTTTCATTTTGATTGTGCTTGGTTCTGCCTTCTTTGCACATTGATTGTTATTTCCATCTGTAGAATAGTCAAGATGAATCTTAAAATCTTCAATAGGCTACATTGACTCTTTGCTCAATAAATAGTCAAGTTATGCAAGGAATGGGTTTGAGAGAACCTGCGTCAATTGAAGCTCATTGGCTAAAATTTAGCAATACCTCTAAACCTATTTCCCTTCGAGGGATAGGTCACGATAATGGCAAGCAAGCATATTAATATACAAAAGAGGAGGCGAAGTGACTGTCATTTTACGTTCCAAGAAAAGAATTGTTGTTCTCATGAATGTGTTATCAAGTCATAGGACTACGACTTCGATTAGCGCTATTGGAACAAACCTCAAGGTTGGTCAAGGAACGAAGCAACTATTGGGAACTGATAATTTACACAACAAAGCAGTGTAACTTTCCCATCCTCCGAGCTAAGACGTACCATCACAATCGAGCCTGATCACAATCACCAATTCCAGTGGCAAGCAAGAAAGCATGATAAACAATGACTAACCAAATAAATAAGCCATTCCAATTTCTCTCTGTTTTTTTCACCTTGACGTTGAAGAATACCCCATATGCTTAGCTACCAGAGTGCCCCTTCAGAATTTTTGTCTTGCCTACAGATGTCTCACTGAAGCTCCTTCTTGAGCTGGCTTGGTGAGTGGGACATAGCACTGAGAGCTTTCGATGGAGTAAGGAATTATATATAGAGTGAAAACATGAACAATTGATAACTGTTTGGATTAATCTGAGACGACTAATAATCTTTCGCGGAATCACACATGCATGATACCTAATTGCTCGTGTTAAGTATGTTATTGGGTTCGTGTAAAATATTATGCTTGAAACGTTGCTGGATTTGGCATCACCTGATTAAACGTCTTGTCTTGTGCGATTTTGTTTAAAATAGCAAGATCTATTATCTAGCTCGACAATAATTGTTATTAATTATGTGGAAATCGGCTCAACATAATATGGATTTTTTGTCAACAACTTTTTATGTCTTGCCGAAGTAACGCAGTATTGGGAAGACCCAGATGTTATTGTCGGACGGCAAGAACTCAAAAGAATAGAGAAAAATCATAAGAAATAAAGAGAGAAAAAATCTAATTATCCATGGTTGATTACAAAAAAAAAAAAAAAAACATTTAAAATATTATCGGCATTTGACATTTGTTCGATGGTTATTTCTTTTGTTATATTGTTGGAGCGTTTGACGTATCAACTACTGTTTAATCTTCACCGGATCTGGCTTCCATCTTGATCGAATTGAGTAGACTCGGAATTGTACGGATTTGCGACTAGTAGCCCCATCAAATGTCTGATTACTCAACTTCGGTTTTCATCAAGCATTTATACTCGTGCTTTTTCACTTGTTCTCGCTCATTTTCCAATTTGTTTGTTATAGAGATAGATAGAGAGACAGGGCTCTTTTTTTTTCTTTTTTTGGCTATAACTCGAAGGTGAGCGAGCTCATTCTCTCTTTGTAAACTTGAAGGAGGTCACTTCCTCACGGAGCCATCGCAACAATGGGGCATCCTGGATGAGATTTGCACTTCCCTACCTCTTTTTTCTTGGTTTGCAGTGCCTTCTATTGCTTTCGTCTTGCCCTCCTGTTTTCACTATGGTTGTGCGTGATAAAATTTCTATTCTCGATTTCTCTATTTCTCTGTTAGGAATGGTTTGGAAACAATCTGTTTTGTGTAACGCAATTTGATTTCTCTATTTCTCGAAATAGATTTTTATTCCATAAATTAAGTTAGAGGAGAAATCGAAACTAGAAATTCTAGCTTCTTAGGTACAAGACATGACAATCATTCATTCCGAAATAATTTCTAGAATAGAAATAGATTTTTCTATTTCTATTTTTAGAAGAGTTTATAAGCAAAAATAATTGTTTGATAACAATATAAAATTTATACTATAAAAATAGAAATTCGTTTGATAACGACCATGAAAATTTCTTTCTTTCGACGATGGCAGGCGAAGCCGAATAAAGCGTGACGGCAACGATGCGGTGGCCGGCCGAATTAACGCAGCAATAAGCGGCCAACTTCAGCCGGCGCGCGGGCGACTTAAGGATCGCGTTGACAACAAGCGACAACTAGCAATGCGATCGGCAAACAACGGGCGATGCGGCAGACGGTGGTAACGCGGCAGGCGATTGGCAAGCGACAACAAGAGACGGCGACCGGAATCGCGACCAACAACGAGCGCGCGTAGTCGATCGCAACGATCAGTCGGCAGAGCAAACGATGGTCTGGTTGTTTAGCAACCCAGGAGCCGGCAAGGGCGGCCAGCCGGCTGAACCCGATCGCAAACGACAGGGGCCAATGGCCAGCCCAGTGGGGATCGGCGACCAGCGACCAACGACGGTGGCAATAGCCAAGCGGCAAACAACAAGTGGCGATGATCAGTGGCAAGCCGATCAATCGATAAGCGGCGGAACCATTTCACCGTGATCGGGCGACGGGGATCGGCAACAAATGAATGATCAGTTGACAAATGATGAGAAAAAATTTTATTTCTTATTTCTATTTCAAAAAATAGATAATTAGAAAATTTCTACTTTTGATTTATATTCCAAAACTATTTTTGGAATAAATCTATTCTATAAATTAAAAAAAAAACGAAATAAGTTTATCAAACGGATTTTTATTCCGTAAAACACGTGCTGGAATGAAATTACTGGTTGTCAAGCACCCATTTGGGCATGTTGGGCGTTCTTCTCCTCAACGCTTCAACCAAAAAAACCCTACCGCAGTCGACTGCCAAGCTGTCCATCCTTGTCGTCGACTCCAACTCCATCCTCTCGCCGGTGACATCGTCGCTCACCTCGCCGTCGACGAGGTGAGAGATTCGCGAAGACTCTGGTAAGCGCCTTTTAAGCATGTAGGTTAGCAATTCGCAATGCTTTGTCTTCTTGAACAAACGAGAGCTCGAATACGAGGGAGTCTTTCCTCTTTTTTTCCCTCGGCTAGGGTTTCGAATCGATTTCTTCGATCTCTTCCTTTGCCCTCTCCTTCGATCGCTGGCGAGCGTCGAATCCGTCTGTCTAGATCGCGAATCGCAGGCTAGCTAGCGATTTCAGTAGCTCTGCACCTGCCGCATCGTTGGTCTTCCTCCTGCTGTTGTTCTGCTGCAATTCTGTAATTTTGATTCCGCGCCTCACTTTTTCTGTGCACGGTTACGACTTAGCAGACATTGTTTGGCGTTTGTTAGATGGTCGAGTTGATTGAGTGATGTTTTATGTGTTGGGTTCTTAGTGTAGCGAGTCAGATTCAGGTAGACACTCTGCAAATCATCTAAGAAATCATCGTTATTGAGTCTTTTAACACGTATAGTCCCTTGAGCAAAGAACGAATGAGCATCCGAAGGAGGTGGGGATGATTTTTTAAATTTTATTTAATCGGTTGATGTAGAATTTTATGCTCGTGGGATTGTTTTCAAGTTTTGGGCTGCAGCGGCAGTTGTTGACTGAATACAAGTGATGGATGGCGGATGATTTAGACGATTTTTAGTCATGAGTTGACTGTTTGGAAGATGAAGTGTCTTCAGATGATGTTATGCTGTGTTCTTTTTGTTTGTTTAGTATATGTTTATTCAAAAGGTTTAGAGAGGTTTTTCTTTTCTTGTTCAAAACAAGGTCTAGAGAGGTTATGGAGCATATCTTTTTGGGGAAGGTCCCAAAGTTATCGTTTTTGCTTGTGACTTTCATCCCAGGTCATTAGAAGCTAACATGGGTTTTTTTGGTATTAGTGGCGAAAATTGCCATGAATGGCTGCATTACCACCACTACATGCTATGTTTTAGAAGGATTTTGTTGATGATAAGTGAGCATGATTGTTATGGGCTTAGTATTGGTGACGCTGGCAAGCAATGCATTAGGCGGTGGCAAAATTTTCTGTCGCGGTGGTTCTGGTTTTACTGTTGATTGGCAGAAGGTAAGTGATCTATATTAGTCATTAGTATACGTTTGATTGTTCCGAAAATTGATTTGGTGCTTTCAAGAGGCCATCGGGGGTGATGTTTTTATGGCAGCGAACGCTTTCCCTTGAGCAGCTTTTCTCTGTTTCCTGATGATAAGAAATGGTATAGTTTTTCTTTGCATTTGCTTTATCAGGATAAGAATGGGAATCATAATACTGCTTATTGTAGCAAAGCAACCCCTGGAAAGTGATTTTGATTTTTACAAGGTTATCGTATGTACGTTTATATTTTATAATGTGAGGGTTGAAGCAGAGACTGCAATGTGATGAATTTAGTCAAGAACTTGAATGATTGGCTGCTTTGCAAATTACATGAGTTCTTCTACTTTTCCCTCATCTACTCTGGCTTCAGTTATGTCTTAGTGGTCTAGCATTCATCTAATATCAAATTGTTATTTCTTGTTCTCCAGGGTTTTTGAGTTGTGAACAAAGATGTCGACATCTTATCTCCCGGCAACAACTGATTCAGTTGCTCAGGCTTTAGAGGCCAGAACTCCATCAGAATCTATATCTATCATGTACCGTATTCTTGAAAACCCTTCATAAAATTGCCAATAAAATAGCAAGGGCCATAATATGCTGGAAATTCCATGAAATTGTATTTTCAACTTTTGTAATATATTATTATTATTTCGACTATTATTTTGTATTTGAGGATTTCCTATGTTGTAATCTAATCAATTTATATTCTTAGAACTAGAAATTTTATTCTCATTATCAAACGAATTTCTGTTCTAGAAATAAAAATTTTGAGTAGTTATCAAATGGATTTATTTGCTCATAAACTTGTCCGGTGAATAGAAATTGAGAAATCAATTTAAATAATCAATTTCTGTTCCAGAAATTTTGTCATGCGCACCTTATATGTTCATGGAAGAGGTGAATATGTGAGTGTTCTTAAGGGCTCAAATAATCTAATGATATTTTCAAAAGACCGTCGTTAAGAGATGGTCTCTCCAGTGAAGAAGCGCGGAGGAGGCTCATCGTATATGGTCCAAATCGTCTCTTTAAGATTAAGGCAATCATCCTTTTCCTTCCTTATTAAAAAAAAATAGTATTCCATTTGTTCAAAAAAACCACTAATTTTTTCTTCATCATAAGAATAATGTCCTGATAGACACTGCAATGTTGTGGAATCCCCTTTCTTGGGGCATAGAGTCGGCAGCCTAATATTGTTTTGGCTAATGGAGGGGTTAGTTCTTGTACTCGCAAAAGACACGCATGGACATGAATGCGCGTTCCCTTATCCATGATCTTAGAGAGGGAAAGGGAAACTTTAGAAACATAAGCTTTGAAGATTATATTGTTTATGAGATAGATACAAATGAGGAGGAAGTCCCTATATATACAAATATAGGCTTAATCGTAGCTACAGATCTCTCCCTAATCTAACGGTAGAGATTACATCTCTAGATCTACCTAACTACCCATATTTATTTCAAGAATATATAATTATAATATCGCCCGCTCTAGGAGTATTATAGAATATTCAAAAAAACACTAATATTTAAGAGATCATGGATCAATCACATAAATCATTTGAATCGTGTCACTTCTTTAGACTGTGACACATGCATCATTGAAACCGACATGGTACAGGGTCGACCCGAATTGGGAGGATTTCTTAAGCATAATTTCCTTGCTTATCTTCCATTCCACTATGTGCGCTGTCGATAATAATAAGGCAATAGATGCTGCAGCAGCACGAAGTGCAGCCTTATGACCCAAAAACCAAGGTCACTTGCCTTTAAGTTTGCTTCTGTCAATGTTTAGCGAGGTACTGAAATTGAATGTTTCCGCTTGCTTAAGCATAATTTCACATTCATACGATCGTTGCTTCCTTTCTGATATTATTGGAGTGCCTGACGTGTCAATTGTTATTTAACCCTCATCAAATATGGCAATCCTTCCATTTGCTCCAGTTTCATTTAAACTCAGTTATGGCGGTTAGAGTCTCTTCAAGTTCATGACTATGATTACTCGAGTTTGATCTTAATCATTTGAATTTCGTTGAACTGAATCATGGCCACTTAGACTTTATCAAATCCGTGGCCTTCGCAGCCATAACTACTCATCCATGCCATGCCCGCTCGAGCTAAGTCAAGCTCGGTCGCGGCGACTGGGGCTCTTTCGAGCTCGATGCATCACTCTTTCAAAGAGAGAGAGAGAAGGGTAATAATCAACATGGAAAAGAACCAAGGAAAATTTCAAGCATTAACCATCAGCAAATGCCAATGGGGGTCAACTTAGTAAATTCCGGGTCATAAATTTTTAAAAGTAAAAAGAAGATTTTTGATTCTCGTACTAAAGTACATGAGTCAACCACGTTAGTAAAACTCAAAATTCAAAACCATTCCTATGTTTTTTTTTTTTTTTTCGGTCAGGAAAAGTATTTCGCTTTTCGCACGCCCATTTTTCAGCTCCCCACTTTCTCTCTCTACCTTCCCGAACGGAGGGATTGCAGGAAAAAAAGCTCACTTTTTTAAGGCCTCTCTCGCCGTCTCCCTCCTTTCCCTGCTTGCAGAAAAGTGGATTTTTCGCAGATCTCAGTCCGCCCCATTCTCGCACACCAGGTTCGCAAACCAGTGATCCCAGAAGCTTGAAACCCTCCGCAGCAATGGCGATCATAACGGAGGAAGCAGAAGACCATCATCAAGATCAAGAACCGAGGCCGGAACCGAAACCAGAACGAAAACGAGAGGCGAGCCCACCCCAAAACCCCGCTGCTGCTTCCCAATCTTCGCGCACGAACCCGTTCGTTTTCTGGTTCTACTTCACTCTGGGCGTCTCTCTCGTCACCTTCCTCTTCGTTTCTCTCTCTTCCCTCTCCCCGCAAGACCCCAAATCCTGGTTCCTCAGCCTACCCGCTAGCCTTCGCCAACATTACTCCAAGGGCCGCACCATCAAGGTCCAGATATACCCGAATTCTGGTCCGGTCGAAGTGTTCGCGATCGAGGATGGGCCTAGCTCGGCTGAGAATGTGTTGATTATTCATGGGTTGGGTGCGAGTTCTTATTCCTTTAGCAGGGTCGTGCAGTCTCTGGGCTCTAAAGATATACGTGCCATTGCGATTGACTTGCCTGGAAATGGGTTCTCTGATAAGTCCATCGCTGTTGAGGAAGAAAGAGAAAGTGGGGTTTTGGAGAGGTTTTGGGACGTGTACAGTGAGATTAGGGAAAAGGGTGTGTTCTCTGCCTTTGATCAGATTATTGAAACTGGGCAAATGCCTTATCAAGAAACCCAAGTTCCGCGGGTGGTGAGTAGAATGAGTTTTAAGGCACTCGAATTGGGTGCCGAAGAGGTGGGTAAGGTGCTGGGGCAAGTGATCGAGACCATGGGGCTAGCTCCGGTTCATCTGGTTTTGCACGATTCAGCTCTGGCAATGAGTGCCAACTGGGTCTTGAATAATGAGGGACAGGTGAGGAGTGTAACCCTGATCGATACTTCAGTGAAACCAGCATTGCCTTGGTGGTCCTTCAAGGTTCCAGTGCTTCGTGATGCTGTCTTGGGTGTTCCTTTCTTGCATAAGAGGTTGATCAGGTCATATTGTGCGAAGGAAATCAGTAGTCCTGATGCCAATGCGCATGGGATTCTGATGAAGGGAAGAGGTGGAAGTAGAGCTATGGCTGAGATTGGGAAGAGGTTGAATCATAGCTTCAATGTTGCAGAATGGGGTAGTTCAGAAAGGTTGATCTCTATGCCGATGCAAGTGCTTTGGTCCAGTGGTTGGTCCACGGAGTGGAGGGAAGAGGGGCATCGGATTGCCAAAGCACTTCCACAAGCTAAATTCGTTGAACATTCTGGTGGTCGATGGCCTCAGGTGAGGATTCTAATATACTATATCATGAAGAAAACTGCTTGCATTTTTTCTATGTTATTCCATGTGTTATTGGATTAATGTCCAGTTTTCTTAAGGTGTGAAAATTTAAACCATGGCTAGAATAGATAACAAGATAATGAGGTTGTGACATTGAAAATTTTGCTGAAATGAGCTCTGCTTTCTGTAGCTAAATGTGGCTAGAAGGTGTTGTGGCTAGATATGGAAAAGGGAGGTTATTGAATAGGTTAATTAGCAAAGCTTGAAAGATTTTGCGGAATTATTCAAATCAAGTTTGATGTAAGAATGAACAGTCAGTATATGGAAGATTAAGCAGATGATAACAAATGCAATGTGCTTCTATCAGATAAGTATGAAAGTAAATGGAGAGAGATAGAAGATGATTACTCACAGATCTTTATATAGGTTCATCTTAGATCAAGCCTATCTCCATTCTCCTAGACAAATGGCCACCAATAGACAGGAATCAACTAGTGATTCTTTGACAGTCTACAACGTAGCTTGTGCTACTTTTGCCAAGTTGGTAGATCTCACTATCAGTCCAAGCACTACTAGCACACTCCCATACTTCTCAAAAGAGATTACAATTAATGAAACACTCTCGGTAAACGAACTTCTTGCTCAGTTGTAGGAGTATAAACGTGTCAGAGAATAAAGCTTTCTCGGTTGTAGTTCTCACAATTCACGTCCTCTTCAGTATCCATAGATCTTATATAGTCTTCAATATACAAGCTGGTTGTTAGATAATTTAGCTGTTGAAGATAAACAGCACAATCATTGGGAGATCTGGTCACCCATACAATAAAATGTTCCTTGCAATAATGTGGTTTCCACAAATATAGTCACATATATTAGGAAATAGTATTTTCCTCCATTTTGATTGACAACTTATTTGGATTTTCCTTCTGCATTATCCCTTCTGATATTCCACGTCTGTGCTTGCTGTCAATGTTTCTTGAGACTTATTGATAGGCAACACAATATCTAGGTCTTCAAACCATGCTGTGTAATCACATGATAAGCTCGTTCTTCTCCAGCTGATATAAGGAGCTGCTTCTATTGACTTATGTACTGCTTTCCACTCTATCTTCTTGAGTGTGACCACAACTGGATAAGCTGTTCACCTTGTCATGCATGGTATCTCCAAGTCTTCATGAACTTCCCTGTTTTCTGACTTGTTCACTTGCATTAAGGTCCTTTTTGCCATAATCAGTTTTTCACTTCATACTCCAGGTTCTATGAGTGGTGATAGAGCTTTCCTTGTGTTTGTTCAACTTGAGATAAGATAACATTTACATTTATCTTATGTCTGATGTAAATATTTTGTCAACTTCAATATATCATAAAAGGTGTTCCCCATAGAAGTTATAAGCTACTCTGTACTTATTAAAAATATTAACTTGTTTGACTTGGGTCTGGAACTGTTTGGTTGTTTAGTGAAACGAACTTTTGAAAGGTGCCGATGTAAAATTGAATACACTAAAAGATACTCTTCAAACAGTGAATGGTTAGACATAGAGATAAGAAAGTGTTTTCTTATAATGTACTTTCAGCAGTTGTTTGTGCCTTAGTCATATGATTTTGGGGACTGATTTCACCTAAAGGATGGTGTCTCCATGGTTAGTTTGTGTCAGAACGCCATTGTATATTCCTTGCTTGATTCACATGTGGAGGGACAGTGTAAATTGTATTTTGGCTACAGAAATACTGAACTATATGGTACTAAGACCAATTTAGTGCCAAGTTCAATTGTGCCTTGCTAACATAACTGGCAATAGAAGTGAGTTAGGATATTTTGTCCGCCTTAGCATCTGTGAGTATCATTATGTGTATGCTAGGTGCAACTTGGGAGGAGAGATTACTAGTTATAGTCAATCAGAAGTTGAATTCAAAATGCAGATTCATTGAATTGATTTATTGCAGCATATCAAACACCAACTTTACAAGTACTGAGCACTTAAGTCGAATGAAGTAAATGTCGATTGTGCCCTACATGAGTAAGTGTAAAGAAGTTTGCTGGTCACATTATGTCTTCACATTGATTTTCTCACACTTTACCGGAACATGGTTTGTCTTCTTGCCCTGCTGTCTCCTGATCGTGTTCTTTCAACCCTTTTGTGGATCGTTTGAAGAATCTATGCCAAACAATAGCCAACCATGAAAGACATTAAGTGAGCTTTGTTTCTCACATGATTGGTGTAGGAAGATGCTGCGGAAGAATTGGCTGAAATCATTTCAAAGCATGTGTCCTCCTTGCCAAAATCTGTGAGGAAAGTCGAGGATGAGCCTTTGCCTGAGCATGTCCAGAAGATTTTCAATGAAGCACAAGTTGAGGATCATCACCATCACCATCACCATGATCATGATCGTGATCATGATCATATGGGTGGATATATGGGTGCTTATGGAATGGGTCATGGATGGGGAGGTTGATTAGACCTCATTGAGGAACATTGAAAGTGGTTGTATTGAAAGTGCTAGTTAACATAGTTGACTCTGATCCCAAATCATGGTATGGTTTCTATGCATCATTTCACCTAGCATTGTGAAGCATATTATGACAGCTTGCTACCTTGCATCGTTCGCCACGACATCATGCACGTGGTTGAAACCGTGATGCTAATTTACCTCTTCTTCCTTTTTCCCTCTTTTTCTTTTTTTGTGATTCTTTCAACCCGAAGAAGAGATTAAATTAGATCTTTGTGGTCGTTTATACTGTTTATTCAGCCTTGAATTGATGATGTGAGAGTGGTTAATTTTATGTCATTTTCAAATTGTTCATGTTGTTCCTGTATGCTACAAATAGGGTTGTCTGAGGATCACGTGTACTGTTCATTAGTCTTTACAACCGTGGTGTGGAAACTAAGGCAAGGCTATTTCCACGAACCTGGGGCATATTTAATTCCTGATGAGGCGACGGACAAATGAATTTTGCCGTTGTTTTCCAAAGAAAAGTTATTCAAGTTCCTCCATGTCCATGAACAAGAAATAAATCTACCACCATCATCATACACAGATGACATAACATCATCGTACGTACTTCTTTGCTCGTCATTAAAACATTCGAGTAGATTGAGCATGCGAAATTGAAAGTTCAGCAACATCACAGTTGTGGGTATCATGCACAAACAGCTCACTTGGCAAAGGAAGACCAGAAAATCTGAGAGGGAGCTTCCATTCTGCCCCCAACAAATGGTTCTTGAGCTGTTGCTCTGGATTGTATTCAATGGAGGCAAACGTGGGTTTACATCCAGACTGCAGAAGACCTGTAGTTGGGCTTTATTTAGTTAGACGGTAGACACTCTTGTTGAACAAGTAGAGAAATAAAATACAGTCTTTTTGCTAGCATAAAACCTACCACGTAAGCAGTAAGGTCCAGCTGCGAGCAAGACAGTTCTAGTTTCCATAAGAGGATATATATATAAAGAAGTCATCTTAAATTTTTAAGTAGGGATGGATCCAAAAGAAATTTCTTGGGGATGGCCAGGTTGGCCAACAATATACGATTAATATTTTTTAATCAATATGATTATAAATTTCAATATAAATCTAGAGAAAATTTATAAAAAAAAAAAAGAAAAAACCTCAATAGCCTAATGTCATTTTATTGAAATACAAGATTTTAACCCCACTCATATAGTGGAATATCAAATGAAATTGATTAAACTTTGGTTTTGATACATGACCTTTACTATCGTTATCGTCGTCGTGGTCATTATTATTATTGGAAGTATAACTAATTTCATATTCACTTGCATTCTTGCAATAGAGTCAATGGATATTATAACAGAGAAAAAGAAACAGAGGGGGAGACAGAGAAAGCGAGGGAGTGGCTTTCGAAGCCACCTGAGAAAAAGTTCATTTGAGCTACAAAATAAACAACTTAAGGCCAAGCCTCAGCCCTTCCTTAAAACTGCCCCTGCTTTCGAGAAACCTTCTATAAATTTGTCCTCAAAGTTCATTTGAGTTCACATAAATTTGTTACAAGTGTATCATTTTAGAATTTTTCATGATATTAACTCAAAAAAAAAGAAAATAGAATAAAATATACTACGTGTGCATGTAAAAGCCCTCTCATTTCTAAAAAGATACTTGCTTTAATCCGAGTTTAGTGGATCAACATGATGATACGAAAGAAGGGTTGGATTTGGATTTAGATAAAATAAAATATACCGGTTTGGGGTTCTTAGAAATCAGAAAATTAATTTGAAATAAATTTGTCAAAAATATATCAATTTGACATTTTTGATGGCCAAAAATTAGTTAGGATAAATTTGTCACATGTGTATTAATTTGGATTTTTCGTGATATTAATAAATTATCGAAGTAAGATATTCATCTCAAATTAGGATATAATAGTAAAAAAGTCATCTAATAATGATGGACGTGCCAACTCCCTCATTTTTTTTCCCTTTCTAAAGTAGATGAATAAAAAAATGGACATGTTGACTCATTATATAAAAATTCCAATTCATCATACAATTATCTACATTATCAAATGATGCATGGTTTGTTGTTTGAACAAACGGAAAGACTATATTGCACATTTACTGATAGCTCAAGGATCATAGTAAACAAATTAAATTTAGGAACGAAATTGCACATTAAGTTAAAGTTAGGAACTATTTATGTCATTGCTCCAAAAGTTAACTTTGTTAACGACAAAAGAAAGGACAACATATCAGAATCTTCATCCCATTACTAACAAAGAAAGAAAGAAAGAAAGAAAGAAAGAAAGAATTCATCGCTAAAACCATTGAATTTCACCTTTCACGGTGCAATTAGGATTTTTTGGTGGACACTTTGATGTCACTTATAAAAGTTATTAATTAATAGCTTATTTTTATTGTTCATGATTTCATTATAACAAAAATCATATAGAAAAAAGAGGAGTGCTAAGAAAGATTTGGTTTGCAATTTGGCATTGGCACTTGCATGTATCACACCCACCGTTTCCCTATTTAGTAAGTTGGTTGGAATCAAACACCTAACTTTGCCAAGTACCATATCCAGCTAAACCTCTTCATGCTTTCACATTTCCAGCTCCACCGTCCTTTTCTCCAAGGACTCTGAGCAAATCCAGACAGTTATTGCTTACCAAATATTGCAGTGAGAAGAGAGAGGGAGTGGGGAGGATTGCATTTATGCCACTGCCCAGAGTTTGGATTGAAGACCCACCTGACATCAATCCTGCAGGGAATTTTGAAATTTGAAGGAGGAAAGAACTTCCATGGCCAGACATCATCATATGCCCATGTCATGCCTTTATTACATTACCACAAAAGAAATTCCCGTTTAAATAAATAAAATAAAAAAATTGAAGTACATCCAGTAAAATTGAGTCCTCAACATGTCAACTTCATCTCTTCATAGCACTTTGAATGAAGGGCTCGCCACAAATTCCACCTCTTTAATTGTGGGTAGTTGGGCAATTTTGAAGACTGTGAGGGGGCACTGCAGTGATGTGGATTTGAATGTGAATTGTTTAATTTGGTCGTACTAGAAGGTCGGAATTTTGGAAATTAGTATTGGTCAAAATGTTCACAAGGCCTTGTGGAAACCCAAGGGCTGATTGTTAGTGAGAGTCTTCAAAATGAATACCAACTTGTCTAGCCAAAAGCAAGCAATGACTTACAGGACCATCTTGCAAGACATTGCTTGAAGAATATGCAAAGGGTTTAACCAGGAATACATTGGCATCATATAAAAGAAGCAGTTGCTTTTCCTATAAAAGGAGCAGTTGCTTTTCTTAACTAACATTCCCAATTCATATCATCTCTCTCTTTTCTTCCATTTTGCCACCAATGCGATACATCTCACAATCGCTTGATGGTCAATTTTGAAAAGAAAAGGATCACATTGGGATATAACTTTCACATGACGCTTATAAATATTGTAACTTTTCGATTTATCACTTGAGTGTAGTGATTTTATTTGAGTGTAGTGATTTTATTTGAATGTATCGTTTTTCTAAAAAGTTATGGGTACTCAAATGAATGTTTTTGAAAAGTCACGTCACTCTAGTAAGCATCACACAAAAGTTATCACATTTATAATATCCCGAGCTCAATCAATGTTCAATGATTTTATGAGAATTAATATTTTTTTCTTCAGCCCAAAAAGATTTAATTATTTGTTATCTCTTTAATTTATCTTGCACTAATAACACAAAAATAATCAATTTATCCGCGGCTGAATTGATCATGTAATAACTTTTTTTTCATAAGAATAGTTGCAAATAATTCCTTTTCTCTCCTTTCTCATACATAATCTATTGGCCCACACACACTTGTGTGTTGGCTTTTCTAATTGTCATTACTAGACACTAGTGACAAATCCGCGACTCTGCCTAGGTCCCATGTGTTGCATATACTTGTGAGCAGTGGAGCCTAGATTACGCAATATCCTGCCTCTTGATTATTATTGTTATTATTATTATTATAGGCAGACCATAGGGAACTTATTATATAATAAGCCTGCCTGAATATAATTATTGAGCTATATCAAGCTATACATTAAGTTTGTCCTTTTGTACGAATAATAATTGTTAAATTATTATGTCAGGGTCATCGTGGGGCTCAGGCTCTGAACGAACGAGTAAGCTGCAGCAATTTTGTCCAAAGACTCAGATTTTCAGACCTCGCAATTAACCAGCAGGATATTAGATAAGACAAGAGGTAAATTAAAGATATTAGATAAGACAAGAGGTAAATTAAAAAAGATTAGAAAAAAAATCACTTTTTTGGGTATTGAGTATCATTAATTGGAAGCATCACAAAGGTACAATTACAAGGTCAGTTTGGATCAATTGCAAGAATCCTGTGACAGCATTTAAGGGGGAGGCCACCATTGGTGAACAATTTATTACTCTCTAAGTAAATCAAAACATTTTTATTTGCTTTCTAATTAAATATTATAATTGCCATTGCACAAAACGGGTTCATTTCAATCCATTTCGGCTATTGAATTATCGATTATTAGCAAAATCTAGAAACAATTTCCGGAAGACTAAAAGGACTATAGTTTCTCTAAAAAATAGTACTTTTAAGCCTTGAGTAGTTCACAATTAAGGACTTTGAGGGAATTTATGATATAAATAGTGCGAATATTCTTTTCACTGGATCAGAGAAGAATAACATTGAAAAATTAAAACAATTAATTTATGGGAGAGGCATTGCAAAAATGAATATTAAAATAGAAAAAGAAAAGAAAAAGAAAAGAGAGAGAGAGAGAGAGATAATCTCCATGACTTGCGCAAGCAGCTAGGATCCCATGGGCGCACGGTGCACAATGATTATTTTATTTTCTATCTTTTTTCTGTGGTTGATATTATATCATAAGCTGTGGTGTGGTCATGCAAAGTGGAGGCGATCTCATGGCAAAATTTCTTTTCTTTTGACAATTTATGGAGCTGGTTTGCTTGGTTGGTTGCTCTGAAACAAGCGTACGACAAGAATCAAATGCGCCCAATTGACCTCGAAACAGTAGTGATCTGAGGCAAATCTCATTTCAGATTTGCTAATTAAATAATGTACCATTAAACAAAGATCACCAAATCTGTACTCTTTCTCTCCTTCCCACCTTGGAAAAACTCGTGTGGGTTCTCACCTCTTGGAGTCAATGCACCGACTCTGTGCTCTTCTTCTTCTCCATCATCTTCTGCCTTTGGATTGGATCTGAGACTCTCTCTACTCTTGTGCCGGTACGAAGTTCTTTGACACCCACCAACATTGGTTTTACAAGCAGTTTTTCTGTTCACTTGGGTTCTTCATGTTTCTGGTTTGTCACGCTTCTGAATTGGTCGAGTATGATTCGTACAGATGCTAAAGGAGAGAGAAAATTTGGTTTGATCAGCTTCTGAGGGAGGGCATTCAAAGAAGGTTAAGGTACTATGCAGTTTCTTCTTAAAAAAATGATCTTCTTGCTTCCATTTTGTTATTTGAGTGCTACATGTTCAGTTCTTCACACTGTCACTAGATTTCCTTTTCTGGGCATTCTACTTCAGTCTTTTCGACTCTCTCTCTCTCTCTCTTCTCTGCTTCAAGGGGTCAATCTTGATGAAAACTGAATTTCTTGAATTTGATTATCAGATACTGAAGGCAGACATTGGTTTGAGTAGCTCGTCGCTAAGAGTTCCCGAAGGACATGTTAATGCTCGAGAAACTGTGTAAAATATTGTGATGACAGCTTAAGACTCAAGAGACAGGTTTCTGAACGTTTGTGATCCCAGACAAGAGGAAGCAACTCTCAACTTTGTCTGTTGTGGCCAATTTTTGACACATTATGGGCAGGGATCTTAAGATCTTCCGGTTTTATTACTAGTTTTGAGCCTTAAATCTGTTTTTGTCACTTTGTTCCTTAGAATATGACTCAAGACAGTCGGAGATCAATTGGGTATAGGTCCTTTGTCACATGCGATGATTCTAAGGGAGTTGTAGAATGTGGGACGATCAGAAGATCCAAGACCAGTTCTCACAAGATGGAGCAGGGTATCGAAAGGCGAAGCATAATAAAACAGTCGAATAAGTCCTCGGCACACAAGACAGAGAGGGAAGAACTGGTCATGGGACAGACTGCAGATGGAGGACCAACCTCCTTTCAGCTGGTAGAGGTGTCCAAGGGAGCTCAGAAGCTGAATAAGGTGATAGAAACATGGTCAAAGGGGCTAAACTTTGATGGGCAGTACAAAGATAACATTGCAAAAGACTTGTTGAAAGGAGCTCTTGATCTGCAGGAGTCTCTGGTGATGTTGGGGAAATTGCAAGTGGCTACAAAATATGCGGCTCGGTTGAAGCAAAAACAGGAGAAGTCCGAGGGTGTACGAGGAGATGAAATGGGATTTGGGAAAATGAAGTCCGACCTATCTGAAGATCGCAAGCGACAGCCCCCGGGTGATGGATCTTCCGAAAAGGATATTGACGAGCTCAGGGAAGTGATAAGAGAGAGCTTTGCTAGGCAAAATCTGCTGCTGCCGAGTCCTGTGTATGGAGGGGAAGATTATTTTCATCGACAAAACACTGATTCGGTTTCTAGTATGCCCTCTACTAGCTCGAGCCATTCTTCGACAGTTCACAATGATAATCTTGATTTCGCTAATTCCTCATGTCCATCTGTGACGTCAGGGGAAAAGGCAAAACCCCCGAGTGTCGTTGCCAAGCTCATGGGTCTGGAAGAGTTCCCTTTCAAATTAGCCCACAGCCCTCCGAGGAAAAGGTTGGCGCCCCAGAAGTCCTCTCTTCAGGAGAAGCCTCTTTTAGATGTAGTTATTCCGAAGACCAAGAAGCCTGAGAATAAAGTTGAAAACGTTGATATGGCACATAGGACGCTCAGAGAAATAGTTGATACCATGCAACTTCAAGGGCTCTTGAGAAGCAATTCTTCTAAAAAGATGAAACCTCTTTCACAGCTTTTCAATGAATGTGATTCTGAGGAGCGGCCTGTAATTGATGTTCCTCCTATCGTGCTCATAAAGCCTATCAGCTTACCGAACTCAGAATCAAAGGAGCACCTTTCACAGAGATGGAATCTTGAACCGACGATCGATATTGAAGACAATGACATCGAAAGAAGAATATGCTTCAAAACCAATGGATCCTAAAGGAGGGGCTCGAAATTGTGAAAAGACAAATACTGCGAAAGAAGAGGAGGACACTTCAGTCGCTAGGCCTACTCAGCAAGGCAGAGAAAAGAAATTCAAGGAGGACGATAAAAAACCAACCAAGGAAAAAAATTTAGGAAAAAGTTCGAAGAAAACAAAACTACCTGCCCCTGCAAGCACGAAACCACTTAAAAAAGAGGCCATTGGCAGGAGATCCAGTGAAGATGAAAAGGCCAGGAAGAAGGAGGTTTTGAAGTCTAGAAGTAGTCCACAGTCTCAGGATACTACCAAGGTCACCGGTGCAAAGCTTGTGAATCCTGCAACTGAAGTAAACAGAAAGAAGAATAAATCTCCTCAACACAGTACTAACTTGAAGACCAAATCAAAACCTGTTACCTGTGTCATGCCTTGTAACCGGGATGATCTTAAAAGGGTTCAGACTCGTAGGATGAAGGAAAAGCCAGCGAGGGAGAAGAAAGAACTCAGAACATCCAAGGTAGCTTGCATTTTATTATTGTTCAAACAGCTTCATAGCTCACTAGGCCTTTCAGAGTAAGTAATCTTGGTTGTATGATTGTATGACTGTTTGGTCCTCATATCGAGGGAGATTACCAGGCTGAACTCATATGATAGGCATAATAGACGCTCAAGCTTAGTTCATTATGTAATTTCACTTGCTCTTATTTGTGCAGATGAATGACAGAGAATGTAAATACCATGGGGAGAAGACTGATCTTAGCACTGAAATGCACTCTGTTCCGATTGAGGCTATCTCTAGTCATGTGGATCAACAAACTATCGTGGAGAATGAAAATGCCTTAGATTTGGAGACTGGAGGTAGAAACATCTTTATGCTGTCTTCTGTTTTGTTGAAGAGTGCGTTGAGTTTTCTGAATGCGGTGATTTACCAGTACTGTATGGTTGAAGAAACAAATATCGTTCAAGACCTCTGTCTAATACTTTGTGTGGGCTGCATTATTGTTTATTATGTTTTCCTTCCAAATCTTGACAATTTTGATAAAGAGATCTTTGGGGTTGATAATAATGTAAGGTAGTCTGGTTCACTTGTTTTTTCCTTTATTAAATCAAAGATTGGACGTGGAAATATATGAATCATGGTTTTTGTCTTTAAGCTCAGCTAGTATTATCTCTGTGAAGTTGGGTTTGTACCTTCTTAGATTCAGATTGCTCAATGATAACCTATAAATGAACCCTCGTTTACATAATGAAGTCGCTTATGCTTGCTCTCACTCTCAATGCAGAGGTTTTCAGCCATGGCCAGACTATTAGTACGCTTCCAACCCTCCAATATGAAAGAGACGGTAGTTCAGCTGCAAAAGCCTGTGATCACATCCCGCAGAGTGAACATGAGGAGAGCTATAAAAGAAGATGCTACGCGAAAGCTATCCTATTGAACGACCCATCATTTATTGCTCGTGCACAGGAGCTCTTTGAATTCGCACCATGCCCAACGGTCCTTGAGGGCTTTGAAATGTCCTATTCTGGATTGGCTAATGAGAGACTCTATTTGGATTTCGCAAAAGAACTCATAGACCGCAAAAGCCTTCAGGCTTGCCAAAAGTCTTGTTTCCTCTTAATAACCCTTCAAGGGACGTCCAGGATTTGCATCTCTATGGACAAGCTGTTGGAAGAGATTTGTGATGGAATTGACAATCTGAACGACTATTGCAAGTTTGCCTGTGCTGAACTTTCCGTGGATGGCCTCTATGCAGTGTTGAGGAAAGATATATGGAGCAAAGGCATGGCAAACGGAACATGGGAATCAGGATGGAGGAGCGGATACTCCTTGCATGATGCTGAACAGGTTGTTGACGACATTGAAAAGGTTCTTTTCAGTTGGTTAATCGAGGAAGCGATTGCAGAACTCAGCAATTTCCGTTGTGACTGAAAATTTGATAGGTCGGTTTCATTCCTTTCCTCTAGACTGTTTTCTCTCGTGAAGCTTCCTGAGAGCTTGATCTTCAATTCTACAATGATGCTGAACTCAAGTAAGTTTGGTTTCTTGAAACCGAAAAAACAAAGGAAGGACGAGGATATCTAGACGTGTGCTGAGAGGATTCGGAGTCCTCCGCCCTCAGTCTTTGGCAGAACATTTGAACGTAGCGTGGCTTGTAAATGGATATATCCTTGTATGCAAATGTAATTGTAAAAACGGAGGGAAAAAGAAACAAGAGAGTCTAAAGAAGAGTCATGTATACGTGAAGCTAACCGTTTAGGATTTAACCCACCATGGGATAGCAAAAACAAGCGAGGTTTGTTCTTTTTGGGTTTCTCGTCCAGGTGACTTTTATATGGATGCTATCTGATACCTCAAAGAAATTCTATCAAGTCAAAGTTTGCTCAAGCACTCTCTCATCTCTCTCTCTCTCTCTCATCTGTTGAATGACTGATCTGTGACTAAAAAACTAGCTAGGATGGAATTTTGGGCACAAAGTTGTAAATGAAAGCCTTGAACTTTACTTCCACTGAGTTCCACAGGGTATTCTGTTATGGTTTTGCTGGTCTCGATGAATTAGGTAAGGATACCTTCTCCACGTTTCACTCGCAAATTGCCCTTATCCCTAGGAAAGTTTTGCTCTAGAAAGGGACCATCTTGATGGTATAAAAAAATGGATTAATCAAGTATGAGAATGATTATGCTTTTCATCCTTGAGATTATCATGATCAACAATTAACCAATTATAAAGGATGATGTGGCGGATTTGCATTAGCACCATATATATTCATTACGTAAGCCCAATCTAATAGAACCAATTAATAATGTTCGATATTGACTTCACTACTGAGGAAAAAGAAAATTCTTCCATGAATATGACACTAAACTTTCTTGTAAGGGTGGCCAATAGTGACGTGTTTTCCCTGCATTTTCATTGTTGTTTAATCCACAAGAGTATTACTTGGATCTGATGATTAACTAACAAGGCATGGTCGAAATAGTCGGTCTATTTTGTCCAAATTTCTCATGACATGAAGAACCTAATTAGAGAAAGTTTTGCGCAACAAATTATGTGCATTCCGACTCCGGCCTAGGTGGATCACACTGCGTTCACTGGACCAAAAGGAGTTCCCTCTCTTGCTCACCATCCATTCAGCCGTCCGACCCATGATTAAGGTCCAATTAGGTTCGGATTATGTTGTTTTCATTCGAGCTTGTGCACAACCCTCTGATCCTCAATACCGAAGTAGAACTATGATATAAACATCTGTAGCTACAGCCCTACAATACCTTCTGAAGCAGAGCATCTGTGAGCAAAAGTAGGTCAAGAATAAATTACAACTGCAAGTCTATTACCATTACCATCTGATATATATACTCAAAAAGCCTCATCACAAGCCTCATCATCATGAATCTCTAAACTAGGAAATCTACATAACTCTCCAGATCCATAGGCCATGGCATCTCTCTCTCTCTCTCTTTCTCTAAGAAGAGGCTCCTTTGAAGATGAGAAAATTGAGCTTCTCCAAGGAAAAGTAAACGAAAGTCCCCTGCTTGTGAGAGAAGTAACACCCAAAGTTTGAGCCCACCACACACTGCCATCCACTTCCGTATTCCTTGTCAAACTCCTGCTATCAAATTCGAACCCAGGAAAAGAAAAAAAGTGAACATGAGACCCAAAATCATCTTACATAAAACGAAAAAAAAAAAACAGATGGAAGAAGAAGAAGAAGAAGAAGAAGCTGATTTTTCTGGTGGGTTTTCTGCAAGTGACCTTCTTGATATGTGAAGCTAGAGACGCAGTCCGAGACATCGAAGAGATCAAGTGCTTGAGAAGCAGCAGCCAGGGCTTTGCTCTGCATCTTCTCCGGCATGTCTGTCTCCTTCACCATTCCTTTACCTTCCAACATCTCTCTCTCTCTCTCTCTCTCTCTCTCTCCCTATCTCTCTGTATAGAATCTCGAAGGTTATGGTGATTTTTCTGCAAGTGACCAGAAGGTTCGGTTTTTTTGTCATGGGTTGGGATAAGAAATCAAGAAGACTGATTTATAGTAGCGTGGATGACGGGGATCTGTTCAGAGTTTTCAGACTTTTGGGAGGTGCACTTTCGCTTTTGTCCGGTTACGCATCTTCCAATCTCTTTCCCACCCGTAGACTTTTCTCTCGCTTTCTGCCATTAGTAGTGTTCACACGCCTGTTTTGATAGTTTAATCAACCCCCCTTTAACGGAACGTCCCTCTGAAGTTTATGAAACTCAAACGTCAGATAAATTTTGGGATTTGGTCATTTGTTTTCGCAGTCAATCTTGTTCTCGCTGCTGAACTTCAATTTGGGTCGACTGATCGCTTGTACATATAGTACATTGACATTATATTTGCTTATCTTTATCTTGCCAGTAAATTATTCTTGATAACAAAAGACATAAGTGACTTTGCTGTATAATGATTTTTCTTATCTTAAAGATACTCATCACCTATGTTAGATAATCATTTGGTGTTTGCTTTTTTCTTATCCCTTATCTCAATTCTCAACCAAATTAAGATGATTTACATCAGATGTAGGATAGTGGAGATCAAAGTAGCTAATAATACCATTCTTCTCCTTTTTGTTGTTATTTTCTTCTTTTTCTAGTCCCTTTGCCTCCCAAAAAGCTCAACCCCCTCTTTCCTTCCTAAGCGGCAATGACGTATCCTATAAATCCTCTTGCTCAGAACATGACGATGGCGATACCAAGTTAAAGCCTGAGGGTGACTTCGGAGCGGACCCAACTTCTCAATTATGCCAGCAACTGTATGGGCAGCAATCACGTTTCTATGTCCAATGATTGAGCTATACAGCCTTCGTGGATTTGAGACTCCACCTGTCCCAACTTATCTTTTTCTCCTCAAATGGAAATCAACCAACCCAACCTGATTTCAACGACTCAGCAAATGGATCAATCGTACGTGTGAGAGAGAGAGAGACGGTCGGGTTCGGTTTGGTTAAGAGGGACGGGACGGCCTGTCCGATAGCACCAGGTGTGTGGCTCCAGTTCAATTAGCGGTCACCAACACCCCCACAAAACGAGCCACACCGATCGAGGACCCGAGAGAAAACCTTGGACTGATCATTTGGCTTTTATCTCTACGAAAATCTTTGGAAAACCGGATCCCGGGCCCCCCCTCTAGATTACGAATTCAAGATGAGTTGTGCCTTTCGCCCTTTTGGAAATCTCCGAGTGGGCAGTGGATTTTCCTTCCAAGCCGCGCATCTAAGCCACAGACCATCAACAGGCCCAAAAGTTCTTGTTCGATCCGTGCCTGTCCCGAGCCGAAAGGGTCGTTGCCTGCCTGAATCCACCCATTTCATCCTTCGAGTCGACCGATCCGTGGAAGGCCCATCAGGCCTCCCGTGCAATGACCGGATCTGATCTAAGGATGCACTTTAATCCTTCAAGCGAAGAGCTAATGAGTAATGTGTGTGCCGACATGGGCATCGTCTGTCGCTTGGCCTCCAAATCTCAAGTACACAATGATTGCCTGTTTTGTTGTCAACCGCAAATGCTGAAAGGAAGACTTCAAGGCCTAGTGCAGATTCTGGGATGATGAGACGGATGAGCAGATTCTTCAATGGAAAGGGAACGAAAACGATGATGGGTTTGGTTAGGTATTGGGCTAAGAAACACTCTCGCCCAGGTCCACTCAAGATTTCCCGACCAACATGCCCGGAACAAGAGCTCTTCTAGGGCCTACCCATTTGGAACAACCACGGGCCTAGTCCGCTGCTGCCGGCTTTTCGTCCTCTGCATATTCACATTCCTGACTCGGTCCCAACCTTACGTCGGCACACAGCTGCTGACCCGATCAACGAATACCAAGGTCTAGAGAGAGACAGAGACAGGATTTTCTGAAGTCGGCTCAACGCGGAGAAGGATATACGAAGAACTCTGACCTAAACCTCTCTCTCTCTCTCCTTTTAATTTTTCTCTATTTTCTATTTCATATCCTCACGAGCCATGACCGTGGTGCGAACACAAGATCGGCAACGGCACGACCAGAACAAGAACCCGCCAATCGATCTTGAACGCCATCTCGAATTTAGCGTCCGAGTCCAAATCCAACATAGCAACTTTCGCTAATTGGGAGATCATTAGGTCGAAACACAAGGGGGGACCCGATTAGCTGGCGACGTTCCATTGGCGACAGCTCAACGACTCCCCCTCCTGACAGCAAAGTATATGCCCCCTGAACACCCCCTAAAACATAATTAACTGATAAAATCATTAAAATTTCCGAACGAAGGCCCATGCGAAAACCCGAAACTTTGGATGTTCCGTCCCACGAATAGCGGCAAGGGGACCCGATTATCTCGAAGTCTTCACATGCAAACCCCCCAAACCCCTCCCAAATTTTTTATCTTTTTTATGCATTATTCTTACTGGCCACTCAACCCCCACATTCGAGCTGAGGAAATGCAAAATAAAGAAGAAAAACCCAATATCGAGAAACAGAGCAACTCCCCAAAACAAACAGAGAAAAGAGAGAGAGAGAAGGGAAAAAGCTCGCGTCTTTCTGATTCGTGGACTTCGAATTCTTGAAAATCTCCTTCTTGGTCCGGTCGGCCGTAGTGGGTCGCTCGGTTCTTGGCTCCTCCTTGGGTGGTTTCTGTGGTTTCGAGACGGCGTTGCTCTGGAGCTGCGAGTGATGGGCGACGAGAAATCGCCGATGGCGATGGGGAGCAGGGAGAGGGGGGAGAGAGATCGGGAGCTGCTCATCCCGGTGGCCGATGCCGGGGGCGGCGAGTCGTCGTCGTCCTCCGCCAAGCCCTCCCCTTCGTCTTCGTCTCTGCACCAGACGGGCCGCGAGGTGCGATGGTTTCTGCTCGATTGATTCGTTCGGGGGTAGTTTTGTGAGTCCCATTTGTTTGATTTGGTGCGAAGATTAGAGGGAATTGAAGGGAAAGTTGTGAGCTTGGTGGGGCTTTGAAAAGATGGGTGTTTTGAGAATCTGGTTTTGTTGCTTTGTGCTGTCTATTGGAGCTTGTATTTGGTGCTTTGGGTTCTTGTTTGACGTGCTTTCATAGTTTTTCCTGGATGATCTGTGTAGCTAGGTTAAATTAGTTTTTCATAGTTTTTCCTGGATGATCTGGATGATCTGTGTAGCTAGTTTTCTTCGGTTTTGAGCTTGGTTTTTGGATGATTTTGATGCCATATGGTTGGCGAAAGTAAGAATTGCTGTGAGATTCGGGGAGTCTTTGCTAGGAAAAATTATTGTCACTATTTTGATTTCATGCCAATTTTCCATGTAGTTCTATATTCTACGGCCGTCAGAAATTTGATGTAGTGGATGGACATGATACATATTGGAATTCTTCAATTAACAGAAATTGAAAACTTAGTAGTTTTTCTAAGCCTACTAGTGAGGGAGATCCCTTTTCTAAGCCTGAGCGTAGCATGAACACTTGTACAATTGCTCTTATGTGTCGGAAGCTACACAGTGTGATGGAACCGTGTGCTTGTGCTACCATCTAATTCCTACAGTTCTCCTTGTTCGGGTAGCCTTGCTGGAATTTTGTCTAAGACTGTTACCCTTCTTGTATTCATTGGGAATTTTGGTTAGGTTCTGTTAGTATCATGTAGGACGACAGCTGAAAAGTCACCAGTCTCTGATCCTCTTCTCGCCCGCATGATGTGGTGTTGGAATACTACCTGCCCAGTTCTTGAATAGCTGACAATATGAGATATTGGATTAATCCGATGGAGCTTGTGATTGTTTTCCAATTTAGCTTCATTATGCAGCAAGTTCCCCTGGGGGCGGAAACATACTAGACAATGTTGTATGGTACTTAATGAATGGACTTATGACTGTAAAGATACTTCCATGTGATGTGCACGTACAACTTCATCATAATCTTGACAGAGTTTGGACTTTTTTTCCCCTTGTGTAATTCCTTTTTTGTGTTGTTGATTTGATGTACTTTCTTCCAATATCATCTGATGGTGACATAAATTTA
Source organism: Eucalyptus lansdowneana (assembly GCA_017140395.1). Lineage (NCBI taxonomy): Eukaryota > Viridiplantae > Streptophyta > Magnoliopsida > Myrtales > Myrtaceae > Eucalyptus > Eucalyptus lansdowneana. The sequence continues at coordinate 12,704,910 of CM029485.1, forward strand.
TCTTCTCATTGCAGACATTATACAAAGTTGTTAGGAGTTGGGCTTCAAAAGTTTATGACTGGATGGTATGTAATTTCCATAATCATATCTTAGCTCCTTCATTCCTACTTGCTGTTCATCTCTCCTTGAATAAGTCAATATGCCTATCTATTGAATAAATTGTGTCAGGTATCCTGCACACTAGTTCATACAGTGAAGTTTATGGTGTCTTAAGCTTTTAGCCATAGCTTGGATGCTTGACTTTAGTCATGGCATTTATTCAATCTAGTGTAATAAAGTCATAAGTCATCATTCGTATGGTTCTCTTTTTGGGGCAAAAGATTTATAAACAAGAGTAACGTATAATCCTACTATTCCCACTTTACTAGGTAATTTTGACAATTTGCATGTTTAATTTTTGTTCAAAATCAAATGCATATTCACAAAGCTTTTTTTTTTTTTGAGGGGGGGGGTGGGGGACATATTTTTCTCTTGCCTTCTACTGGTTGAGTGTTTATTGGCCTTTCAATCATGGATGGAAGTTGGAGAAAAGGTAAAATTATCTGTGGGAGGATAAGTCATCCAGAACAACCCCTATGATTTAACCTTAAAGGAGGTTATTCATTGATAAGTCATACAGGAAGTGTAGTTTTTAAATCTCATGAACTCGAACTACTTGGTGAGTTCTCAGTTAGGCACAATCATCGGGTCATCATTAATTGTAACATGGATACCCTATGATCAGTGGATATTGCTTGCCAATTCATGATGGTATTGACCCAATAGGCAAGCACAGTTCTCTCAACACAAACTTGACAGTGCCCATGCAGAGCCTTCTATTAATGATAATGTGGATGTAAAAATTAAAATAATCATGTTGTCCAACTATGTTCACAGTAGCACTTTTGTTTTAATTTTAATATTTTTGACCCTTGGATCTGATCATATGCTTTCTTTTATCTTTCTGGCATCCTGCAGTGTCATCCTCTTTCCAATTATAATCACATTCTACGTGACATGGTGGTTCATACACTTTGTTGATAGCTTCTTCTCTCCAATTTATAAACAACTTGGGATTGATCTATTCGGTGAGGTTTTTTGGCTCTTTCAGCATAACAGCTATTGCTATAAACAGTTTGACATCTGTATATTTTGTTTTTATGTTGCTATTAATGAATAAAATATGTGGGTTTACTCTACTTCATGTTTTTTTTTTTTCTTTAATTGTGCTTTTCAACAAATCTGTCTGTGTATTGGAGTTGGTTTTTCTTGTTTCTTATGCCTTTTAGTTATTACTATGAACCTTTTCAATCAAAACCCTGGTTTCATTTACCTCCTCATTTATGCTCCCTTTGTGTCTTTAGTTTTGTAGCATGAAACCTTCTTTTCATAAACTGTGTTTTTGACTGTTCATATGTTAGCTCTTAGATGACTGCATGATTATTTACCTCCTCATTTATGTTTTTTCTTCTTCAATAAAGTTTATCTGCAGAGATTAAAAAAGTTTGGCTCTAGAATGCTTTAGTCATTGCCATAGAATGAAAAGTATTTTATTTACCTTGATTCATCTGTTAAACTTTGATCACATGCAGAATTTTATGATTGTATAAAAGGCATGTTCATGAGGCCTATTTGACATGTCCAGTTAATCAAACCATCTGTTTTTTGTTAGGTCTTGGATTTGTCACGTCCATAACTTTCATCTTCTTCATTGGGGTGTTCATGTCATCATGGTTGGGTGCATCTGTCCTTAGCCTTGGAGAGTGGTTCATTAAACGTATGCCATTTGTTCGTCACATCTACAATGCCTCCAAGCAAATTAGTTCTGCAATATCACCAGGTTTGAGTTGGGGCTTATTTCTTTTGCCATTCACATTTCAGCTGATCTAGGTAGTGTTGATTGATTTTCCTGCCTCTTGTCCCACATTCCAGATCAAAACACTCAGGCATTCAAAGAGGTGGCTATCATAAGGCATCCTCGAATCGGTGAATATGCATTTGGATTCATCACTTCATGCCTTGTTTTGCAGGTATGGAACTGATGCTGGTGTCATGCAGTTATCAATGTATTATGCATGGCATAGCATTACCTAATTTTCTGCATTTGTCGTTGCTTACTAGCTCAAGTTGTAAGCTGTTGGTTTTCTTCTTAATGTTAATCTTGCATTTTAGGACTAAAAATTTTATCACTTTTTTAGTGGTATTGCCAACTTTAATTCTTGCCTTTACAGTGCCCACTGATGATGTTAAGTTTCAACATTTATTTTTTTGGTGTTTGGTAGTGATTTACGTTAATGGGTTGTGGGTTGATGCTGATGTATTCTGATAATCTAGCTCGGTCAGTTTCGGTTGATCATTGTGGGGTTCATTTTGAAACTGTACTTTCGAGGCCTTTTCTTTTCTGACATTCAAGCTACTGTGTTGACGTCTCAGAGTTTTAAGGCTCGGTGTTGTTAAGGGCTTGTTTGTCTGCTTCCTGTCAAAATTTAAAATGTTATTTAAATTTCTAGAAATTATGAAAAAATTGTATGTTAATCTACTTGTTGATGTTTCTACATTTTAAAGGCTTCAGATTAAACAAAAGTTAAAATGCATGAGCTACAAGATTTTGATTAAGCAAAAAGTAAAAGCTCATCCATTTTGTCTGTATTCCTTTTATGGGATAAGTTATCATTACAGGAAACATTGCATATCTTGTCTTGATTTGATCGTCACAAGTGACTCAAAAGAAGTTCAGAATCTTGCTGCATGACTCCTGAATAAAAGCTCATCCATTTTGTCTGTAATTCTATTGGAAAAATTTTCCAGTCTTACTTTTGATATCATGCTTAGGCAATTCTTTAATCTAATCTTCTTGCCATTTCATGAATTAGTACAGTATTTCAAGTCGATTGCCTGCTGTCTTATTCATGCAGAATTATTCTGGGGAGGAAGAGTTGTGCTGTGTTTATGTCCCCACGAATCATCTTTACATTGGCGATATTTTCCTTGTTAATTCCAAGGACGTCATCAGACCAAATCTCTCCGTCCGTGAAGGGATTGGTAAGGATTCATGCATAACTTCCCCTGTTGTCATAGCAAGTCTCCTTTCTGTGCCTTGCTTGAGAGATGTTCTATTGACTTAGCTTACCTTGAAAGTACTTCAGTAACTGCTTTTATTGAGATAGCGGATCCATTTGAATCGCTTGATTTGGGGATATTACCATGTGCCAAGTTTGAATAATCAGCACCATAACAAGAACGCAATGGTGACGACCTTATAATTTGGAGGAATCTTAATGTTCAATACACATTTAGATAGGTAATACTTGGATCGTCTAACGTTTTGCCCTCTTCAGCATGATGATGAGGTTTCCTCATTGAAGAATATGTGCACTTTAACCAAATCATTACATTTATGACGTTGCCTGGTTAATCTAATTTAAATTTTAAAAAAAAGGCAACTTTTCTATGACCGCTGCTCTCCGCAACAAATACTGGCAATGGGTTTTGAAATCTAATGTTGGCTTTTTTGTTAAATTTCAGAAATTGTTGTCTCCGGAGGAATGTCAATGCCTCAGATCCTCTCTACACTGGACTCACGCATTATGCCAATCGAAAGAAGTAGACCTAACAGAAGCCAGCTCTAGTTGCGAATCCATTTCTTTCTTCTGTAATTTGCCATCTTTCTCATCCAATTGGGTTTGGCACATCGATTGATTCGCGCTGTTAGGGGTCAACTCAGATATGAAGAGTTCAGGGCGTTTCTCGTGGTCGAGGCGACAAGAGTTGGATGGCATACAAAACACCGGTTTCCATTTAGGGTGCAGAATTAGTGTTCTATCGAGATATAGTGAGGGATAATTGTAGAGGTGAATTGCTCTTTCGGGTTTTTGATTTGATTGTTTATGCTTGCGATTAGTGTTTGGTTTGGTGGAAGATCTCTCTGGATTATACTAGTGAACTATGTGGTGCTGTATTGCTGCACTCATTTAACTAAGATAACCAACAATGTAGATAGAAAGGTGAACTTGTTTGTTCTAAGTTCCTGCACGGTTCTTGGAATCCTACGCTGATAAAGTTTTTTGTCCAAATTGATGTTTATGCTTGGTCAAAACTGGGTATCATCTCAGCTCCATAGAGGGTCACAGCACAGGATCATAATCACAAGTGCTTGGGCTAATCCCATGTGAAATTGGGCAAATGTCGATTTCGCGAATACGTCGGAGTTGTTTGTATGTTTGAATAATCTGATCTGCCACATCAATCGTTGTGCAGAGAGGTAGCCGGTGCACCGGCAGGGGCCTCCTCCAAAACACTGTGAGGACGGTGAGCCCTTGTCGCGGTGGTTGGTATCTGCCATTACAACTGCAACAGAGAAAGTTTCCAGGCCTCAGTCACCAGTCGCAATCTCAAGTCTGATCGAGTGGTGACGAGCAGCAAGCAAAGGGTTAATTTTGTCGTTCCACGTTCTCTTTTACTGACCTTTCATTAACAATTTGGTCATTCGGCTTGCTATATCTACAAGCACAAATGAAGTATCGATTAATGTGTGGGATACTGATTTTATAAACGAACCGAGGTGTAATAATTGTGACAATAATGTGCTCGTGTTTTCTCGTTCTAGAAAATCAAACACTGTCCATGCAAAACCTTAAAAGAGGAGTAAAAAGCAAAATTTTCCAGAAAGAACATCCAAATATTTAAACTATAGATGGTATGGCTTGGAAAGTACCTTTAATCGGCTTTTAAAAGATTTTCTAAATCTCGTCTTGGAGTTCATATCTTTGCCCATTGGATTCGATAGATAATTGCAATTCTTCAAGCAATTGACATGACCTTTAATGGAATTAATTTTGGAAAATTTTGAGAAATTAGCTTGATGGTCTCTTACAGATTGATTCTCTTGATTTTGACTCGAAGTCGAGTTTGCCAATACTTAGCTCAACTAGCTAATGGCATGAGTATTTTCCAAAAGTAAGGATTAATGGCATGAGTATTTTCTAATCATTCTTTTTCATTGTTCAATGTGGATCTTGACTTTTTTTTTTTCTTGGTTAAATTTAACCCCTGAAATTTCAAAATGTTGCTCAATCCAATCTTACGAAGTGTGTCATCATATTGAGTGTGTTTTTTCTAAAGTGAACTATCATGTTGGTATTTGGCATGCCAAAATATTGATTTGAATTGTCATGTCAAATTTTTATCTTTCGTTTTGGGATCAAAATAATGGGAGAGAAAACAGCGTGGCAGCCACATCTAAGCTATGTGAATGCCAGCAAGGCAAACATAACAATAAGTTAATAGAAATTGGTCAAATTTCTCAAACGTTATTACAATTTTTAACGAAATGGTTAAATTAAGTAGATTTTTGAAATTCAAGGACTAAATTTAATAAAAAATTATTTAGAAACCACATTAAATATTGAAAAAAAGTTCAAGGAATACCCATTTTGATATTCCTAAAAATAAGCTGGAAATACTCAACCTCACATATTGATGCGAGATTTGCAAGCTTATTAATCTTGAATTTGAGTCCATTGGTTGATTATAATCTAGCAAAGTTGAGTACGAGAAGGAATTCTTTAACACTCAATCAAGCTCAACTCAAGCAATGAATATGTGAGATGAGTTGAGCTGAAACTCGACATTCTATAGTTTGAACTCAATTTGGTTATAATTTTGATCAAAATCAAAAGTCTTTTATTTCGCAAAAAAATAAACAATTTGAAAAATCATGTTCCTAAAGATAAGTGATAAGATAATAATTCTTATCACTTATCAAAGTGAATAAATCAAACGAAAATAATTATATATAATCTATTGTTGATAATGAAAATATTTTTTATTAATTAATTATTTCAAGCGATATAAGAGATTATGATTAAAAGAGTTCTTCAAAAAAATTATTCATTTTTCATGAAATAACGAAGGTCCTTGCTTTTCTGTTCATCTTCCTGCCAGACTAGATAATGGAAAAAAAAAAAAAGCAAATAGTGCGGGCTCTAGCCATAATGAAATAAAATTTGTTAAACCCTAATACCTAGAAATATTTTATATCTCCAAACCCAAAAAAAAAAAAAAAAAAAAAAAAAAAAAAAAAAAGAAAGGCTCATCTCCATCCAACGCCGACGTTTGCGTTTCCCCCTCCTCGCGGCCGAGCCCCCGTATCCAGAAGAAACCCTAGACCCCCAAAATCGCCTATTTATAAGCGCAGTCCCACGATTCCAAACCCAAACCCTAAACCCACGATCTCCCCTTCCCCTCTGCCGTCGCTATTCACCTCTCCTCGATCTCTCTTCGTCTTCTTCTTCATCTCTTTCTTGGGTTTTCTCGTTCTGCGCTTCCAATTTCTGGTTCCTGGCTAGGTTTCATCGATTGCCCCTTGTTGTGTTTCTTGTTTTTCTTGTTTTCGATCGGATCGGATGGAAAAAAAATTGGTTCTTTTTTAGGGGACGGTGACGATTGTATCGTGAAAGGTCTCGTTCGTCGTAACTGGCTCCGATTCAGGGGCCTTGCCGACCATCCTGATATATCACCACCCATATTCTGAGTCCCTTTTCATCTCCCTCCAAAAACAAGAACGCCAAGTTTCGATCTTTCTCTTTTTTCTTGGTTCTTGAAATTTCGAAGAAAGAAAAAGCTTTGTTCTTTTTTGCTGGTTTGTGAATTTGATTGCAGATGGCCGATGATTATACACTTTTTTAAAGACAAGCATATGTCTGAATTTAACGGTGATGACACATCTAATCTTCTCTATGAGGCCATCTTTCTTCATTGTCCCTTTATAATTTCTTCTGTCTTTTAGACGTTTGGGTTTTATTTCGTGGTTTTATAAATCTTGGCAAGCTTTCCTGTGAAGTATATTACTTTCATTATGTTTGAACGTGTTGCCTATGATGAAAGAGATGCTTTTTGCGCTTGTGGATGAGAATTCGTGATTTACACAGAAACTCTACTGCCTTCCTTCTGAGGCCTGGAAGTTTTCTTCTTTAATTGATTTTGCCATTGGCGTTTTCTTTCGTTCTTTTTTTCATGGGTATCGCAAGTTCTTAAAATGGGTTTTAATCTTTACATTTGTGATTCTGTTGAGGAGCTGGTCATGTGATGATTAGAAGCATAGTTCAGATGATAATCCCTGTGATTATAACATTTCAATAGTCTTTCGCTCCTATCTGATGACCCAACCTTCTGGAATTAATCTTTTATCTTTGGCAAGACTTTGATCGGTCTTGTTGCCTGTCTGTTTTACAGTAGATTATTTCGCAGAACTTTATAGCAATATTCAATTTTTAATCTTTTTCCATGAATTCTTTTTTCTCCACAAATCTCATCTCTTCCTTAGTTGAACATATCTCAGCTATTTTTCTTTGACCGACCAAAGAAAACGTACGTGGTGGAGTTCTCTGTTGATCTTGTCTCGTCATTGACATAAGAGACACGGATGCAAGGGCCATAGTGCAGGATGGTCCTTGTGCAAATAAAAAATGAGCTATGTTGGACCCTAATTTGTTAAAGAGTAAAATAGTATGTTAAAAGTCTAGATAAGGTAATATTTTAGGGCAAGATCCCCAAGTAAGGGCAACACAAACCATTTTATCTCTACTCGTAGAAAGCGGAGAAGTGCCAGTTACTGGAAAACTCAAATTTCTGGAAAACTCAAATTTCACATAAAATAAAACCCGAAACCAAAACCAAAGTTGGAACTTGATGTGTTATTTTCTCGATAATTCTTCCTCTCCACTTCTAATAGCAGAATTGAGATTTAACCTCATATTTCTACTGCTAATCCCTTCCTGGTGGAATATTAGATGAGACGATTCCTTGAGAAAGAAAGCTTAAAAAAATTGGAAATGAAAGAAAATCTGATCAACTAATTCCCATGAGTGAGTTCCTGAACAACATGTGATATGCCCATGTTCCACCCTGAATGTACTCAAAATCACCCCACTCAACAGCCAGATCGAAAGAAGCTGTGGTAAATTCTAATAGGCTATGAACTGGTACACCTGGAGAGGGTACAGAAACAACTAACAAATTACAATGCGAGCAAAATTGCAAATGGAATTCTTGATTTCCGTCTGCTTGGGTATAATTTTTATGAGACTTCATCAGTACAACAGAAGCGCTCATGGGTCGTGGACACATTCACTTTACGCTACTGGGTACAGAAACTTGGAGAGATTAAGTGTCGATACTGCTTCATCTTCAACTTGCCCGGGACATCGTCTTAACTACGAGTCAAAAGGAATTCAAGATCAATGTTGCTTCCAACTCTATCTAGGTGAAGGGGAGACTGAACAATGACCATTGATATGCACCTTTTTGATATCTCGAAACAAACCTTGTCGTCAGACAAATTGGACTCTTTCCTTGTAGTATATGGCAAATGCTATTTTATCAACTTCACTAAGCCAGGGATGGAAATATTTTCTTAATTGATGAAATTTTCCCACATTTGGTTGGCTCCTTCAAGGAAAAGCATCCTTTTGAGAGACGGACTGCCCAATGTACCAGATGTTTGGTAAGAAGCAAGACGAAATTAAGCAAAAGAACCATCAGATGAATGAGTTATGTCCTCCTCCAAGTGGAACTCTGGGTTGGAATGTGGCTTCAATCTCTAGACAAGGGCAATGCTTGAAAGAAAGACTCTGGAATGGAAACAACCAAATTATCAGAATTTAAGTGACAGCATGAATTGGAAATAGAAAATGAATCAGAAAAACAAAATATCAGTTTCTTAACTTCGTTATGCTTTTTTGGCTTAATGAAACTTGAGTTTCTCTCGAATTAATGTGACTAAAAGTTAATGTTATTGCATATGGGGAATGCAATGCGCAAAATAATAGGCACTCAAAATAAAGCAAGACTTAAGTTGCAACTGAAAATACAGAAAAATAATAGGCACTGATCCTAGTAATCTGACTGAGCCCGACATATAATACTGTGGCTTCTTCCCAATACTGCTTCCATATGTTGAAAAAAGCACAGAAAAGTTGGGTAATGAAAGAACATACCGGAATGCTTAATAGAAGTCCCTGAGAATCAACTAGGACAGGCAAGCTTCTTCTCACGGCAAAATGAATAGGTTTCAACAACTGGAGAACCCTGCCTGCGGATACCCTTGCATAATCAAGACATGAGCTTGCTTTCTCTGCAGCTTGCTCCGTAACACTACTTGAAACAGCATTATCTGGATCAGACTTCACATTTTGACATTTTGACAACTCAGCGAGATAAAGCCAGTCAGACTCCATCATATGACGTATCTCAGCTACCATATCATGGCCAAGGCTACAAAACGTGCATTTATAGTCCAAGCCTTCTACAACCAAACCACCATTGGAGCTAGTTTCTTCTTGAGAAAGTTCCTGCAAACATCCTCCTTGCATGGTTTCCATGAGATAAAGAATCTATTCATGAAAAAGCCCACTTGTCCAGGCCGAAGACATTGATTGTGAGATGTACCAACAGATTCTGTTGCATACTTTGGTCGATAGTCTGGTGTCACATCAGACTTGAATTTGAAACGATTTGTTTCCTCCTCCTGCAACATGAGAACACTTCTATAGGTGGACTCACTTATGAGGTTTAGTCTTTTGGCTTCGTCTAGAACAGATCCAGATGTTACATTCAAAAAATGCACATCCGATGCATCTGCGGATGACAGATTTGAACTTGTATTTGCATTATCCATGATTTCCTTGAGATCATATGGGATAACACACTTCTCTTCTGCACTGCTTCCTGAATAAAACAGCTCCACTTTTGAGGGGGCAAAGGACAGTTAACAGAACAGCAAACCAAGATTTTGGTGCCTCTAGATCCAGGAGCTGGGCAAAGGTAACAACCAGCTGCAGTGAGGGAAGTCTGCACGATCGAGAAGAATTATTTAGCTTTTTTGAGCTAACTAGAACACAAGATTCCCCAAGGTTGACAAATTAGTGTCTTACCATGCCAAAATGCTTTAAGAAAAGAGGATTAACCTTAAGGAATATACATTTTCTTCAGGACATGGAGAACATATAAGAGAGTTGCTTCCATAGAAGGAAGTAATGAACTGAGACAAATGCAAGTCGACGAAGCAAATTTACCTTGCAGGGAGATGAACGCATATAGCGCAGAAGCAATTTCGACGTGTTACCGCGAATAGGTCTCTGTCTTTGTGAGATGTACTGATGGGTTCAGATCAATATTTGTTAGCAAGTGCATCCACATCAGAATTATATATTAAAGAACCATGAAGATACTGTATTATCCACAAATAATATGCTAAAAATCACATTACCTGTGCAACATGTGCAATGAACTTTGCCAGGCAAATGTCCTCAACTTTTGATGGATTGAGGTTTTCAAATCTATGACAGCATATCCTTGCTGTAATGAGCAACGAAATTTTAATGTTCACACATAGCACTCAGAAGTCAGAGAAAGAATAAGGTAACATTAGTCAAATAGCCTGCTTACGTCCATAACAGTCACCGCCTCTTGTAACAAGTTTGAACATATTTTGTCTACATACATCCGTGTTCTTCGGCAAGCAGAAATCAGAGATTGCAATTCAGAGCTAAAGACACCTGAAAATTAGAGCCTCATTTGTTGAATATGTTTAAAAGTTACGAGCAGCAGCAACTTAACCCAAGAAAAATACCTAACCTCACAATATAAAATCAATGATGTTTGAATGTAATAATAAACATTTTATCCCGTCATGAGAAATTAATGAAGAACTAACTCATATGTACAGAAAGCAGTCTAACTCCATGAGATCATGTGAAAGGTTTAGCATCAATGACAACTCACTTGATGAAAATTTCTGCAAGGACATTCGGATCCGATTACGGACAAATATGGGACTTCTATTTGAAGGATCTTCCACCCATTTCTGCTCATTCTCTTGACAAATCTGCAGAAAATCAACACTACTAGCGCATAAAAATGGTGAAATAATATCAAATAAGTTCGTAGATATTACCAAGTTTTCTTTTAATCTCACCTTGTACATATCTTTCTTCGAAAAATCCAGAAAAGGTCGCACTAAAAGAATACCACCGTTCATTGGATCTACACCTTGAGAATACGCGTGTTTGGCAACAAATTGAGAAGTGAATGCCATGCCAGCAAGTCCAAGCACACCGCTGTTGCGTGACAGTCTTATAACCAACAACTCAGCCTGCAAGGTGTATTGACACTTAATTCAGCACCTAACTCCTTCGAAAGTCTTTGAATTGCAATTCAGTTATTTGGAGTGTCATGGGAGCCCTAAAACAGAAGCTGCTATGCTTATAGTAAGTCCCAGAGAAAGGCACAAATTTTAATGCTAAACGTCTTCATAAACACATTAGCTGTGGATTTCATAACTCGCTACAGACCTGGTCATCAGCATGATGAGCAAGAAGCAGGATGCCAAACTGCTGCTCGATGCAAACTTTATGGAACATCTCGTACCTGTAGTTTGGAAAGACATCAGGAATTTTAATCTGGACAGATGATTTTAATCGGGCTAAAGGCATCTTCTGGGAATTTCGAAGAGGAAGTACTAACAACAAACTTGCCAGAGACATCAATAACAAACTAATTACAGTAAGTTTTACAATATAGAAACCTCATTTCACGTGCTGCTTCTTGCAAGTTTCCTTGCTCCGGCCTCCCATCCTTCCACTCACAATGGGCAATCTCACATCTGATACCTATAAAAACGCTATATTAACCATCAATTCCATCAGAACATACTTATGCTTATAACAAAAACACCATGCCTAATGCAATTTGCACAAAAAACGAAAAATGATGAGATGATCAACATACCCATTTCAGCAACGCGCTCACGCACCATATTTGCTTCCTCTCGGCTCTCTGCACGCAGCCCGTGGTCGACAATAATCGCCAACAGCCCGTCAATAAACCCAGTCTCTTTGCCAGCAGAGTCAAGGCCACTGATTTTCCAATCAGCAGCTAAAACACACAGTGCCATGCTATCAGGACCACCGGAGACTCCCAAAGCTGAAATTTTTTCCAAAACCCAACATTCTCAATGTCTTGAGATGGGCAGTAAAAAGAGCAGTTTCGGGCGTACTCACGACTAGCATCTCCAAAATGTAGTCTTGAACTACTCATTCAACCACACTCTACAGGAGAAAGGTCGAGCGCAGACATCCGCAAGATAAAGCCCAGTAACGGAATTTGCACCGTCGGACGGAGCTAGGCATTTCGACGAACAAAGGCGCAGACAACGACGAAAGAAGCGAAATTCCCACAACATAAAGCACTCTCATCGTAAAAGAAACCAAAAACAAAACAAGAAACCAGAAACAAACGACTGACCGATACGGTGGTGGGGTTTGAGACCAGCGAGAGCCATCCGCTTCGAGAAATTTTCCTTATACCCTGTCGTAAGCTGCACCGGGCGGAGCTCTTGATGAGCGCACTTGCAGAAGAAGCGGGCGAAAGGGCTCGAGCTTACGGAAACCGCGGCGACGGGAGACGAGCGGGACCGAACATGTCGAGAGGGAAGAAGAGGAAGGTGGTCGAAGTCGATTTGGCCTGCGAAGTGAGCATGAGTCCTCGCGCCATCAGCACAAGCTTCGAGGCCCGTTATCTTCTTCTTCGCCGCAGTATTTATATGTAGCGCCTCGGCGTGACCTTGCAGCAGCTGTTCAAGAACGACGTCGTTTCCATCTCTAGCAGGCGGCAACCGTCTCATGATTTTGGCTTTCCAATTTGATGTGGGCTTGGCGTGTGGAGTTGGGCATTTTCTATTTGCACAGGAATGTCGATCGATCTCAACATGCCGCTACTATATCTTCTGTCGTGTGATCGATATGTGAGTCTGTACGAGTCTCATATGAGTAAAGAGTTATGGGAACATATGATCTCTTTCAAAATCGATTAATTTGATGATGTCACGTTCTATCATATATATTCTCTCTTTCTAAAGATTTGCTAAAAGTTCACTATTTTTCTGGTAGGAATTCACGAAGATTGGTCATCGGGCTCATTGTTCAGCAGGCCCATTGTGCTTCCTGCAACTCTGAGAACATCTCTGATGCTTCGACATTGCACGGCACTTGTCTATAACTCGCGAGCACCCATTTAGATACAAACGTGTATGTACATAGACAAGATATGGACAGATACATCAGTCAGTCCCTAAAGGTCTTCACTATATCTGTAAATTGCAGAGTCTTGACAATGGAAGTCGCCTGAATCTGCTGATCAATGCTTCTCTCTCTCTCTACTGGAAAAAGCTACTCAAACTGTCAGTTCAATACAAGTAAACCAGAACTGAGAACTTTTGTGTATAGAGGTTGGACAGATTTTACAAAACAATCAGTGCAGAAAACTGCTTAAAGAATTGGCCAAGCTCCGGCGTCGCTTTTCTGTACTGTTACCCTCAGTTACTAGGTTGAAAAACCAAAATGACAATTCGGAAGCACAAGGAGAAAAGAATCGGTTAGCCTGCGGAACAGAGGCGTCTTTGCCAGCTTCACGTGCCTCTTGCTCGCGATCCAGCATGAGTCAGTTTCCCAAAAGATGAAGTGTGTAAAGCTTATGGCAGAGTGTAAATTATAGTCAAGAGCCTCTTTGAAACTTGGGTATTTGGCATCATCCTCCGCACCTCCATCTCTTCTGGAGGAGTGGGCGTCCCCACTCGAGCCAGATCGGTAAGTGCCGGATTCGCCTGTTGATTCACCATATTCACTGCTCGAGCAATCTTGGTTCCCGAATGCCATTTTTCTGATCTTTCTCAATTCTTCCGAATTTGCATGCACGGTGCTGTGCCCAGGGCCTGACCCCCATCAATATCTGATAAGGACATCTCGCCTTCTAAAGTACGGACAACCTGAATAGTTTACAGTAATTGATTAACCCATACCCAATTCTGAAACTCGAGCAGTGTCAAATTGGCATCGTTCTAGATCAAAAAGCCAGCTAAAATTGACTAAACCAAATTTCTGCTGGACTAACCCCATTGATTAACTAAGTTGGCAAAGCAATAGCAAAGAGCTTAGATTATTTGAACATTACCTGGCTCATTCTGGTCGACGGCGTGCTGAATGACGTATGCAAGCAGCTGCACAAGAAACCATACGAACCATCTCATCGTGATTGTAGTTATTTTGCAGCCTCGGATCTACCAAAGAGTCAAAGTTTTCATCGTCCAGAGCTCGTGATGGCCAACAGGGGCCTCACCTGTAATTACACAAGAATATTGTCCTAACAAATATTAATTCCCAGGAAAAGGAATATACTTCTTGACACTGAACCTATTGGATCAACTTTCCACAAGACCGGGGTTTAAGACTGAGACTCCGGTCATGTTGAACTTTTTAGCTATGGGGCACAGCTGACACAGATGAAAACTACCATGCCTTTGCCAAATGGGTTATATATCAGGCAACATATAACAACAACAGTGTAGTTTCTATTACAATATGTTCTGTGAAACAATAGATTGTATAAAGGAAAAGCAGTGTGCAATGTGTATTAGTAAAAGCTAGAGGGTATTCACATTCTCTTTAACTTGTTCTTTCCCATTTCAACACTTGAAGACCTTCAACAACATCTGTGTCCTGCTAGGAAAGACTGACTGAGACGATCTGTTACTTACCCAGTCAACCAAGCTCTCGTGCAGGTTGGTAGTTGAGTCCACTGGTTTGCGTCCCGATCAACTCCAAAAGCATTACTCCAAAGGAGAAGACATCTGATTTATCTGTGAGTTTCCCACTCGATGCATATTCTGGAGCAAGGTAGCTGCAAGTTGCAAGAAATGTAAGCCCTCTTTCTTAGTTTCTTTTGCTGGGCCGTCTACAGTTCCCATGCCAAAAACACTGGATAATGTCCCTGATGCTATCTCAGTATGATCCTATTATTGTGCAGATTTGTAATGGTCAAGAGACAACAGAAGAACCCACTTTTAATACATCCACTGCCATCTTTTAGGGCATGAGGTGACATTTTCACATGAATTGCGCTAATCCAGATTAAAAACAGACAGTCAAGAATATAATTTAGTGGGACAAAGTGGCAAGAAAAGGGTAACTTTTTGAAAGCTGGAGGGTAATCTGAGAAATAAAATGCACAACTACAATTCTTACCCAAATGTTCCCACCACTCTTGTAGAAATGTGAGTGTGACATCTGAAGAGAACTTCGCAAGTCCAAAATCAGCAACCTGCAGAGCAGTATTCGTATTCAATTTCTAGATGTGATTTTTAGCTTTATACAGAAGAATTTGACCATAGAGCCTTAAAAAATACAGGGTTTAGCATGATTCTCACCTTAGCCTCAAATTTGAAATCCAGCAAGATGTTAGCTGCCTTGATATCACGATGAATGATCCTAGGATGACCTGCAGAAGAATCAACTCCCACATCATTAAGCAAATAATTGCCTTTTCTCTGTGCTAAAGTGAGCATGCACAAAGATGAGAAAGCAGCGGCTTACAGTCCTCGTGAAGATAGGCAAGTCCCCTGGCAGATCCTAAGGCAATTGTAGTCTTGTCGCCCAATCCATGGTTGGTCTATCTTTTCCTGCAAAAAGGCCAATTACTTCCATCAGATCCTCTTAGCCAGAGCGTTGACTGGAATCAAAATGTCAATTTGCTGATACGCACACATTTCTGCATTTTCGAAATAGCTTCATTTTTATTACATTGCTAATGACAATTAGACATTCCACGTCCACGTGACCACAGGGATTCATTCTCTTATCTCTGGATGTAACTTGGTGGGCCAAGCGGTGAAAGGGTGCTAATGCAGGTAGGCAAAAATTAGTACATGGCATTAGATTGATCAATCAGAATGTGAGATACTACGACACTTACATACCATGCAAGTGGAAGTGCAAGCTGTTGTTCGGGAGAAACTTCGTAAACGAGCAGTCTCTCAGACCCGTTATGCAGTACCCTACCAAGGAGACCAAGTGCCTGTGATGTACTCGGCTGATTATTTCCACTTCAGCCTGGAACTCACGCTCTCCTTGGCCACCCCCAGCTTTAAGCTGCTTCACTGCGACTTCCTTCCCATTTGGAAGGACCCCCTTGTGCACATAACCAAAACCACCCTGTCCGAGAAAGGTTTGCATCTGAGAATCCATTTGTGGCCATCCTTAACTCCTCATACGTGAATTTGCTCTTGGAGAAATTTAATTCGATGCCTGGCAATGGAGAAGGATATGGATTTTCAGGGCCTGAATTGGAGCCTGGAGCCTCCACTGCTGCTCGTGGAATGGCGGTGGCACTGTGCGCCTACGGGGCGAATGCAGTGGACGTGAGTAAAATGCAGGTGGAGTAGTGGGTGGCGGTGCATTCTGTTGCCAATGCTGTGGCGGACCGGCCAAGAGGGTCATCTGGTCAACACAGAAGTTATTGTACGGAATTCAGTGAAGAAATGAAAACGGATACTGAAGCTATCTGGGAATTGAGCTCAAATGCCATTCCAATTGGAAAATCTTAATTGAGAACAGGGCTGGAGAGAAATTAGAGAAAACCACGTTCGGATAATACAAGTTCAATAGCAGGACGAGTGGAAAAGAAATGAAAGAGATGAAAGATGAAAATATAAATTTCCTCATCCGTCGAGCAACTCCTTCATGACTCCCCCTGCCTTTATACTGGAATTCAGAATCAACACCAAAGTTCTATTGTTTCTTATGGCCATCCCGTCGAGTTTTGGAGACATTCACAGAATTTACACGATACCTTCAACAATCAGCAGCAGAAAAGAAATCCCAGTATCCTACATGGTACTGCTGTACTACACGGATCATGAATTCTCAGAAAGGAGACGAAATATGAACTCGCCCAAGTTCATACCTTTTAGGCTCTGGCGGGAAATGAACAGCACGAGGGTCTCTCCTCCTCTTCTTCCTACAAAACAAGACCACCACAACCAACACCGCGAGCACTACCACCCTGCCAATGGCAATCCCCACCACCAGACCAGTTGACGAGGAGCTCGGCGACGAGGGCGGCGGCGGCGGCGGGGGTCGAGAAGAGGCTGCAGGTGTACTGGGCGGGGGCGGCGGCCTGCCCGCTTTGCTCGGAGGAGGAGGAGGAGAAGGCGGGGAGCCGCCGGTCGCGGGAGGCGGGGGGGCCTCTGTAGGAGAACTCGGCGGGGGAGGCGGCGGAGAAGCAGGGGGAGCGGGCGGCGGCGCCCGGCGGCGGGGCGGGAGCGGGGGCCGCCGGGGCCGGCGTCTTGGGCGGAGGCGGAGAAGGGGTCGGGTCGGCGGCGACGGCGGCGGAGACGGAGGAGAAAGCGGGGGCGGGGGCGGGGGCGGGACGGGGACGGGGACGGGGCGGGGGCGAGGCGGGCGGCTGAGCAGGCGGGGTGGCCACCGGCGGAGGAGGCGCAGGGGGCGAGGGACGGCGGGAGGCAGCAGGGAGCAGGGGCGGTGGGGGGCGGCGGGGGAGGTGGCCCGGCCGGAGCTGGCGCCGACATCTCCGAGTTTCCGGGGGCGCTCTCCTCCGACGACTTCGGCAAGCAACAACCCAGAAGGAATCAGAACCAGAACAAGAAAAGGAGAAAGATCACGGAGAGAGAGAGAGAGAGAAAGAGAGAGTGTGAAAGCAGCGGAGGAGGAGGAGGAGGATCGGTTCTTCTTCAGCTGAGGAAAGAAGCTGGTGTCAGCGTCGTGCTTCGGTCATCAAAAAGCGTGAAATTCTCTTCGTTCCTCTGCTCTGCTTCTTCTCTTTCCCTTCCCTCGGACAGACAGACCGTTCGGTTCGGGACACCCGCGCACGAGCGGGGCATAATCGCGCGCGTGTCTGCTCCGGACAGACGCAGCTCCGGATCGGCGGGGCCCGCCCCGACCCCGCCGTTTCTTATCTCTCTCTCTCTCGGACGGAGTCGGACTCCGTCCGGATGTGGATTGGATTTCGGCGCATATTTGTTATTAGATTACGGTCAGTCGCCAATGGCCCACCTTTGACTATGCTTTAAAAAGAAAATGGTTGCCCTATTTTTTTTTTTTCTATTGTTCTTATTTAATTTGTTATTTTGGACGCGGGGCTGGATTGGGCAAGATTGGGTTGTTCCTGTGCTCTTGTCGTGAAACTATTGGATCGAACGAACCTCACACGGCAACGGGACGACCTTTCATGTGAGTTTAGGTTCACGAAAGTTGTCGCTCGAGGGCTTAAAAGTAAGGTGCATATTTTACCTACTGAGGCCGTACCTGAAGGGAGCGCACGTACTAAGATGAGTTCAACGTGTAAAAGTTTTTCTAACGTAAATTATATTAATTGATATTATAATTTATTATTTTTACGGTTATAATAAAACATGGGCGATTTATGAAATAAAATGTTTAATTAGTTTAATATGAATGGTACAGAAGCTAAGTTGAATGTACTGTATCAGTATATAATTTTAAACTCTATTTATAATGTTTAAGTCAACTCTAATTCTCACATATATCATCACTTAAAGAAATTTACCTAACGCTAAACGTATGACCGGCTCTACGGAAATACGCTATAATCAATGAGTTGGTATGACTTAGCTATTGTGTTTCCACTCACTTCAAGAACAATGGATCCCAAAATAAATGCGTTAATATTTTTACTCAATTATATATGTTCTTGTTTTAGTTATGAGATTCGCACAATTTGTGCCCAACACAATGTCCTCAATCGTCATTGCCCTTGTGAGATCGTGTTGTGAGTAACGGTGTGCATGCAAGCCATTCGAAACAAGCCCGAAATTGATGATTTTCATGAGGATTGGTCCAAATCTTATTTCCAAACATATAACCATCCATCCGAGCAGGATCGATACGTGCATGCGCACACACACACACACACACACACACACACACACACACACATATATATATATATATATATATATATATATGTAAATGCAACTACAATTCAAAATGTTAAGTACTTAAGTATATTTTATGTCATTTACCAAATAGTTAATACTCCTTAAGTAATTGATTGCCCACTCTATTTAATGTGAAAATGAAATGTGAAAATAAAGTCGTGATGACTTGTATTCGATTCCCTAAATTCTTCTCACTAACCCGTTAAAAAATCTTCTCTTTTGATTGTGATGGTTGGAAACACCAGCCAAAGGAGGCGACCCCTGTGTAATGCCGGTAAGAGATGGGTCCACATCTTGACATCTCAACTAATCAATCTTGCTCAAAGTATTCGAGGGACGTGAAAGCGTCGGTGAGAGATTGGAGAATTGGGGACCGGTTCCATGAACCCTCTTGGGGAGTAGTTCAGACTAGCAATCTTATTCTTGGATGAATCCGTAGAACTAATGGGGCCGTTCTCGATTTCAGTTTTTTGAAATCGGTCATTTATGGGGGGTTTCCTAAAAACTGTACACTCAAATTATGCTCAACCCTCCCGCAAGTGCTTAATTAGTTGGTGGACAGACCATGTGCGCATTTCCTAGAAGAGAGTAACATAAACTAAGGATCTTCTTGGATCTCTTTCTTCTTCTACTTTTTCAAATTGATTGACTTCAAAATTGTCGAGAAGTTGTCTCGTCCACAAGCTTTGTTAATCCTATGTCTAACTTAAATTTGAGCGCATTCAATCTCCGGACGTGCATATCATCAACTGGAATCCCCCTCCTAAAAAACGCCATTAATCTAAGTAAAGGTGGAGAGTTGAAGAATAACATCTCGGGTAATGATTATCTTATTAGCAAATTGCCTAGTACCAAAAAGGTAAACTACCTAAACCCCGGTCGTCACGATGTGTGCATCCCATTCGTCTCATTTTCTCGATAGTCAACAAGGTTTTATTCGGCTTGAATTGTCATTATATTCATCTTTATCTGAAAGGAACTTGCAAATCTAGTTGGAGAATACTTCAACCATTGCTTGGTAAAGTATGGATTTTTGTTAATGAGTGCTCTTGAGGCACTTATCAAGTATATTTATTAAATGTTTCAACTTCTCATGTGTTTGTCCTTTCAAATTTGTGAAGAATAAGGATATTGTTCTTGCGTATAATTTCATGAATTTGCTCACAACTGCCATTATACTTGCAAGAATGACTTAGAATATGAGGCGAATTATAAATTATTACGGAAAAGTCATTCAAAAAGTCTTAAACTTATTATTACACTTTTGTCAATTTAAGATTAGATTTTTTATATATTTTTTCAATTAAGTCATAAACATTTCTACAATTTCCAATTAAATTTATATTTTA